>RANZ01000561.1:0-21091 GCA_009805285.1 Neurospora terricola FGSC 1889 | reverse complement strand
GGCGCCGGGGGCGAAGCGGCTCTGGCGCGCGAGGCGCTTGGCTACGGGTGCGCAGATGAGACGGCCGCCGTTGAGAAGCTTGGTGGCGGCGACGTGCCAGGTGGCCATGTTCATCTGGCTGCGTGCCTCGGCCTCCTTCTCGGCACGGAGCTTCTCCGGGTCGTCGACGAGGACGTCATCGCCACGAGCCACGTTGGCGCTCATGCGCTTCTTGGCTGACTGGGGAACGACAGACAGCTGGAACTTACCAAGGAGCTGGTTACGATGAGCATCCTTGAGGGCAACACGCTGAGCTTGGAGTGCCTCGAAGCGTGGTTGACGATTGACGAAGACGTCGTTGGGGCAGGTCTTGACGGCGGCATCGGTAAAGGCGCGGTAGAAGGCATTTTCCATGCGCACCAGCTTGGAAGGGAGGGACTTGGGAACGGTCTCCTTGATAGTGATCTCGGAGAAGCGGACAGACTTCTTCTGCTTCGTCTCGGGCTCGACAGCGGTTTCCTTAGCTGGCTCTTCTGTCTTTTCCTCTATCTTCTCTTCCACCTTCACTTCCACCTCAGCCACTGGCTCCTCAATGCCGAGCTTGAGGTGTTCGGGGACTTCAGTCTCATCGGAGAAGCCAACGACGCCTTGGAGGTAGGCTCTCTGGGCCATCAACCACAACTCGGTGCGTTCGATGTGGGAGAGCGAAGTCGATTGTTGTTCGGCAACATACTTGGCATCATAATCGTCGACAATCTCGTTAGCGACGATCTCGTTACCGACCATGGGGGAGAATGTCTCCTCGGCGATCTGTTCGAGGGCGGGCTCCTCAGGCTCCGCAGCAGGCATCCTGACTGCAGTGACTGGGGTGGCCTCGACCCGAACTGCTGTTGGAAGCTCCTCCGGGTTCAAACCCGCAGGAACCTCAACCACGCGCTCGACAATGTTGGAAGGTCCATCATCAAGGTGAAGCGGCCGAGGGGGTGGTGGGGGAATGGTGTTGGGGGCGTTTTGCCAAGGGGTCTTGTAGAAGTTCTCGGCAGTGGTCGAAGTAGGGGGTTGGTATGGGTAAGGTTCCTCCGCCTGGCTACCCATGTTCCATGTGCGCCGGGTTGCTGAAGAGAGCTCCGAGAAGAAACCACCGGGGGAAGGGATCTCGAGCCTGCTAAGCTCAGCAAGGGACCGACGTTGACCGGAGGGGGCCCGGTTGAGGGTGGTCATCAAACGGGGAAGTTGGCGAGTCTGGGACATTTCCTGGGACATCTCCTGGGGCACTTCGATAATCTGCTCCGGGGCCGCTGTCTCATCATATTCCGACTCGTGGTTGGAGGAAAGGGCCTGGAGCGTCTCCAATGCGCCGGGCTGGAGACGAACTCCCGACCAGTCCTCATCAACATTGTCCTGGGCTCCGATCAAGGGTGTGGGCGGCGCGGACATGGCAGCCATCTCCTCAGAGTTGATGCTGCCATCAAGGGATGGGGGTGCGGAGACATTGGGGATCTCCTGGATTTGTCGTAGCTCCATCAGTGACTTGACAGCTGGGGACATGGCAATAGCGGATGGTGGTGTTGGTGGAATGGGCGAAGTCATGTTCTTCTTCGCATCCGCCTGGACATCGGCTGGGATGACCAAACGGGACAGGGACAGTCTTTGACCGATTGAAGCTCTCGATGACCTCCGTAGACTCCTCCTCGAACTCATATGGCGACCAATACCATTTGCTTGCAGCATCTCCTTGCGCTGCGTTTCCTCATCAGAAATGTCGTAAAGGTCGTCAAATTCCGTCACATCAGTCATGGCGCTTGATCGTTTATTATTCCACGCTCCCGAAGAAGGGTTGGAAGATGACGTCTCTGAACTTGTGTCGTCGGCATCCGTGTCCGGCCCGCGGTAGCTCGAAATGCACGACGGTGTTGCCGGCAGGATCGGGGCGGCAAGGAAATGGAGGCCCCGTGGCGTAGGGAAATGGTCGCTCAAGGGAGAAAAAGGGGCAAGCCACTGCTCGATCTTTTGGTTGACTGGCCAGTTGCTGCTGTTATTGTTCTGGATATTGAAGTGTCTCCTTTGCTCCTGCTGCTGTGTCTCGGTGTCGGTCTGTTCAGGTTCCTCCATTATAGGATTAAGAGTCCGGGCCATCCTCCGCCTGCCCTGCGGGGAGGGTGGCCGGTATGTAGTGCTGGGCAAAATCAGAAGGTCCGACATGGTGTTGGTGTCGTGGTAATATAGGGTCGCTCTGATATTGATTAAAAATACTGGAAATAGAGCTGACCGGGAAAATGGGATGACGCCGGCGTCGATGCGAATGCAACAGTAAGACGGAGTATGGAAATGGGGAGTTAAACGATGGACCGGCTTCGGTCAACGAAGCTCTATTCCTGTATTTGCGCAGAAAGGCGTAAGAAGAGAATGGAGATCTAAACAGGCCTGCTCAACGCAGCCGGTCTGGGCCACGCGATATTATAAGAGACAAAGATGGATGGATGGATGGAAAGATGTGTGATGGCGACGGCAGGGTCCACTTGGACTGGCTGTCCGGCGATTCCCACCACAGCGGCTAGCACGCTCTCTAGCGCCATATGAGGGCCGGATTCCCGCTGATATTGTCCCATGTTCTCCCATATTGCGCCCCCCGTTGTCGCCCGTTGACGTGACTCTGGTGGCCGGGCCCTGGCAGTCGGCGAGACTCGGCTTCGCTCTTCCCAGTATCTCACAGGGTGGTCGCAGCAGTCGACCGCAACTAGCTTGGGTTGGGCAGCACCACGAGTCCATCATGACCGGTTGACGAGGGTGGGAGAAGATTGTGCGACCGAATCAGGTTGCGCAGAAGGTCGACCAAGAAGAAGTCGGCGAACCAAGCGTGCAAAGACAAGGCGCGCGCAAATGGGGCCTGTCCATCGACAGCGTTGCAGATGGTACGACCAATGATATGGCTGGGAACGACGCCGGCACCCAGCTGGGCGCTTAAAATATCGAGTCATCCACCGTGATTGGACTCTGTCCTGTCCTCCTCCAGATTTTGCTAGTGTATACTCCATGCGGGTACTTTTCCCAACCTCTAGAATTCCCAAACTGGTCAGCATGAAGGCATTGAAGATGGGGATCCGCAGACGGTGCAGGATCAAAAAGATTGAAGAGGTGAACAGGTAACCAGGAACGACAGCCATGCTAGGTAACATGGTCCCTTGCATCCATGATCTACATAGAGATCGACGTAACCCTGGATCCCGTTGATGGTGCAGCCGAGGATCGATGAGAGAAACTGAGGCAGTGTCGAAAAGGCTGGAATGGTTGGCCACAGGAAACTTTGCTCAATCGACGGATGTTACCCCTTCCCATTGACAATGAGTTTTATGAGGAGATCACTCCACCATGATGTTGAATCGGCGCATTCTGAATAACGGGCATAGAGTGATAATGAGTTGATCTGCTGGAGGTAGTAGGTGATGACTTGGTGATGAGAACTCTAGCGCCTGAAGACACTTCAGGTCCATAATCTCTCTTCAGCTGTGATTCATCAAATCACCAATTTCCCGTTCTTCAGTCTAAACGCGTCCCGACCACGCATCCGACATATGCTCGGTGGCGTCCGTATCGGCAGCCGACGCCGCGTCCGATGCGGTGTGGTGAAGGAGGCTGGAAGCCACGAGATGTTCATGTGGAAGCAACGTAGAAGTGATGCGCGCCGTCTGTGGCAGTGACGGGCTGACGGCGGTAACAAAGATTGGAGAGCGACACGGCGGCTGCAGTCTGGACTCGGCGGCTATTTGTAAAGCGCACAGACCTTCCCCGGACTTTAGAAAGCTTGGCGCTGTCAGTTGTGGAGAAACCAAAAGGTCTGTGCTTCTTCTCCAACCGGCCCACGTTGTCGTCACGGCAGTGCCGTGTCCATCGGATGTGCCCCGCCATGAGATGAAAGAGAAGCCCCGCAATTGTCAATCGCGAACGCCCCCAGCAGCGATAAGGAGGGGCAAGTGCAACAAGCTTCCCGTTCATGATCCGCTTTGCATGCCTGTCCGGTCGGAACAAAACACCACCTTTCGTGACGCGACTAGACATACATACATCGGTTAGACATCACAGAACAACGACAGAATTTAGACCCTATACCCTCGACGTACCTCACAGACCGCGTCTATTTCCACCCCAGATCCAGCCATGACTGAACTCTCAGGACGTCATGTTGTTTATTGCGGAGGTAAGTCACATCCGCACTTGCGCTCTCTCCTATAGACAGCCGCCGTATCACCAAACCTTGCGCTGACCATTTCCTCTCTGAATTCCAGTGTGCTCCCTGCCGCCCGAGGTATGATAGTAATCCCCTCCACCGTCCATCCGTCCCTAGAAACCCCGACCCATAGCAAAGACCGACGACAACATACTCACCAACCCACCACCGTCCCCGAATTTAGTACTGCGAATACGGCGGAACCGTCAAGAAGTGCCAGCAATGGCTCGAGAAGAACCAGCCCACCATGTACTCGAGGATATGGTCGCCCGAGGTGCTCGAAGCCGAGATGGCGTCGCTGTCAGTCGAGGCGCAGGAGCGCGCCATGAAGGACGCGAAGAAGAAGGCGGCTAAGGCCGAGGCGGCGGAGCAGAAGCAGGCCGACAAGCGCGCCAACAGCGTGGTGACCATCAAGCGCATTGAGCGCAACAAGAGGAAATACGTCACCTCGGTGTCGGGGTTGGAGGCGTTTGGGTTGGAGTTGAAGAAGGTATGTACACTGGACAACATCGTACCACCTACCGAACTACTGCCTACGAGTTGCTATATATCTCGGAGATGCCTGTTTTGGAAAGCGATCGCTAACGGGGTTAATCAAATGTGCGATAGGTTGCCAAGGACTTTGGAAAGAAGTTCGCTACCGGCTCTTCGGTAACCAAGGTACCCAGCGGCGGCGAGGAGATTGTCGTCCAGGGCGATGTCAGCGGCGAGATTGAGGAGTTCATTCTCGAAAAGTACAAGGAGGTCCCCGAAGACAACATAGAACTCGTGGAAGACAAGAAGAAGAAGAAGGGCGAAGGAAACTAGATGTTTCGACTTCGGTATTGAAAGAGACTGCAGAGGCGCCTAAACCAGGCGGGAGTTGATGATAAAGTTCTGTTGATATTAAGAGGGCTTTTCGGATTGTACTGGCTATTTCGCTTTGGACCGAGGAAGAGAAGCTTTCTTTAAACGCTTGTGGGTGCGGGAAGAGGCGTTTCTAGCCCTGACGAGTAGCGAAAGACAAAAGCGCTAAATGATAAAATGACTTGAATTTGCAATGTCCCACTGTCCCTGAATGTACCCTTCCAGACCTAATAACGCCGAACTCTGCGCAGCCGACACCTAGCGGCGGTCCTGATATCTCTACAAACCAACGCCAAACCGTAACAATGCTAATCCCACAGCGTACAACCTGAACGGACTTCCTCCATATCCATACACCAGCAATGAAAAGACATACGAAGCCAGCCCGTAAAACCGAAACTAAAAACGGCTCACCCCCTCTTCCTCAACACCCTCCCCGACGCAGCGGGAGCCGCCGCCGCCGCCGCCTTCTCCGCCTTCTCCTTCGTCCCACCACCCGCCGCCTTCTTTGTCGCCGCGACCCCCTTCTTAATCGTGCTCATCACACCTCTCTTCGCGCTCGCTGCCGTTCCAGGCCTCGTCCCCGTCGCCGTCGCCGGCCGCTGTCTCCGCGCCGCTACCGATGACGTGCTGCTAGCCTCACTGGACACGCTGGCGCCACTAGCTCTCCGCGATGTCCGTGTGGTAGCATAAGCCGTCGAGGTCGTCGCCGCTCTGGCTCTGGATTTTGCCGCGCTCGCTTGCGTCGCTTCTGTTATCGTTGACTGCTTCTGGGGGCTGTTTGCTCGTGATCGCGCCTTTTCGACCATGTTGCTGAGGAGGGTGGATGCGCTCGTGCCGGCTGCGGGTTTGGTTGGGGAAACGGGACGCGCGCCGCCGATGGCGCCGTGGTGGTGTTGTTTGGTGGGTGATGGAGTGCGTTCCCCTCGTGGTGCTAGGCGTGAGTTGGATGATGTGGGCGAGAGGACTTGGTTGGGGTGGTTGCGCAGGATGTCGGCTGCTGGGCCGAGACGTTGTCGTTTTTCAGTGTTTGTGGGCTCGATTTCGTAGTTTTCTTTGTCGCGACCGGAGTCTTCGTGGCTGTGGTTGAATGTTGTTAATATCGAAGGCAACCCTTTCTTTGGGTAGGAGGGAAACGGACTAACCTCATCGTCTTGATTGGACTGGGCCGCAGCGGTGATGTAGGTCTCGAAGCCGTCGCCGGCCGCTGGAAAATGGGGCGCGATGTTGTCGCATCTTTCGGTGGTACCGGGGGGCCTTTAGATGTGGTCGCGGTCTTCTGTTGCTGTTCGGTAGAGTACCTTTGTATGAGATCGCCCATCTTTACTTTGCGAAGAGACATGGGAATGCGGTTGACGCGAATTTCGATGCGTGTTCGAAGACTTTGCGCATGGATGTTGTAGTTTGCCCGGAGCTTGCGAGCGCGTTCAGTGACTGCGCATTTGTTAGTCGACCGCGCGCATCGTCACTGGCCTGTTTGGTAGATAGACTTACGCTCGAGTTGTAGGTTGTCAATCAGCGCTTGTTTCTGCGCGGCTGTAATTCCTGTTCGCCTCTTCTTCTTCGCGGGACTTTCGCTGCCATTTGGTCGTCCTGTTTCTGTGGTGTTTCTGTCAAGCGACGGCGCCGCGCCGCCGGTGTTGTGCTCGTCGTCAGGAACGTCGGCCTCGTCCGACTTGCGTTTCGCGCCGGTGGTGGGAGACATGATCGCCGTAGATCGGAATACGGAGCAGTTTGATAAGCGGTGAGTTTGAGCGTTCAAAAAAGAATGGGTTGAAGTTGTTGGCAATCAAGTGTTTGGATGTTCTAAGGGGGTGTTTTCTTGATGGATGAGCGACTCTCGGTGTGTTGCAGGTTGGATTGAAAGGTACGCTGTGCTATGAGTGGTCGACATTTCCTGGAGTAAACAAACGAGAGCACTGACCACTCGAGGCGCGTTAGGGACACGGGAGGCGTGCAGATGCAGCAGCTCCAGGTCACTGACATAACTCAGCGGTACGTACCTCCACCTGACAGCGTAACGGCAGCTACGCGGACAGCTAGGCTGAACCGCCTTACGCAGGAGCTCCCCGACCTCCAATGTCACTGAACATCACCTTTCCATCAAACCATCAACAACCTTTCTCACGAATCCCATCTTCTCCATATCACCTTCGAGCGACACTACAATTCCAGTACCAACCTTGCATAGCATACCGACATCCATCAATAATTTGCAATCGAACAAACACCAGCCAAGATGCCTCTCGAAGCGGTAATGATCGTGGTGGACAACAGCGAGAGCAGTCGCAATGGAGATTACACACCAACCCGTTACGACGCGCAAACGGACGCTGTTAACATCATCTTTCAAAACGTCGTACAAGGCAACCCCGAGTCGTCGGTCGGTCTCATGAGCATGGCCGGCAGGGGTCCTGAGGTCCTGGTGACGCTCACAACGGACCAAGGCAAGATCCTCGAGGGTCTGCACCGGACGAAGAAGAACATCCGTGGCTCGGCACACTTGTCGAGGGCTATCCAGGTGGCGTGGGTATGTGGCATCTCCTCTTTATCTTTCCCCGGAAGCTACAGACAACTAACTAGCTATTCTACCTACTACAGCTCGCACTCAAGCACCGACAGAACAAGTCCCAGCGGGGTCGTATCGTCATTTTTGTTTGCTCGCCCATCGAGGAAGAGGAAAGCGACCTCATTAAGCTCGCCAAAAAGATGAAGAAGAACAACACCAGCGTTGACTTTGTGCTTTTCGGCGACATCGACGAGGAGAACCAGAAGAAGCTCGAGGCTTTCAACCGCGAGGTCAAGAGTGGCGAAGGATCCAACATGGTCGTCATCCCACCGAGCAGCAAGCTTCTTAGCGACCAGCTCATCTCGACACCTATCCTCCTCGGCGAGGCTGCTGCTGGCGGTAGCGGAGGCGCTGGCGGTGATGCTGGCGGCGCGGCGAGCGAGGAATTCCCCTTCGGTATCGATCCATCCGTCGACCCCGAGCTGGCCCTTGCGCTAAGAATGAGTATGGAGGAGGAGAAGGCACGCCAGGAGAAGCGCGCCAAGGAGGAGGCCGAGGCGGCGAAGAAGGCGAGCTTGGAGGATGTCAAGGAAGAGGCTGGCGAGTCGGAACCATTGCTGGGCAAGGACGGCGAGCCGAGCGGCAGTGGCAGCAAAAAGGATGACGACAAGCCTGGCAAATCAGACGACGGCGACAAGATGGATACCTCCTAGTCGACGGATTGTTGACGGTTTGATTACGAGTTATGGCGCTTTGCAAAGGACGACTACCATGGGCGCTGGCTGTATTTGTGTAGAATAGACTCGCTATGGTATTACATGGGCACTACTACCTACTGCCCATCTTTAAGCGCCCATCTTTGAGCATGAAGCTGTTTTATCATGACCCTTTGCCCGCCCGCCCGCATCATTCCCAAATAAACGCCTGGTAACTCCATCAGACAAAAACAACATTATAACCTAATACCACTCTTCCCCCACTTTCCCTCACTTCCTCACCCCGTCGTGCTATGTGACCCCACTCATTACCACTACCTGTTGTTAACCTCCCTAATATGCGACAACAGCTTCCGGTCAAACATGTCGCACCGGATCGGCATCTCGAGCTGGTAAAACGGGTTCTTCATCACGTAGTCCGAGTAGAGCTCGTAGATGCGCCGGATGATCACGTCCACGTTCGTCTGCGTCGTGTCCGTGAACAGCAGGAACTTGACCCCCGTCAAAGTGTTGAAGCACTGCAGCCGGAAGTTCTCCGACTCGAGCACCTCCAGCCCCGAGGGAGGCTCCGGCCGCGTCAGGATCCCGCCTGGCACGCCGGGGATGCTGTTGGATAGGGGCCGCTCCGGGACGGCCTTGACGGGGTTTAAGCGGGCTGTGATTGCGTGGACGCTTTTTTGGGGGGACGGATGGGCGTGTTAGCATTATGCGAAGGAGCTTGAAGTTGTGGTATGTGAGTAACATGTAACATACCCGTGAAAGGTTCCAGCCAGGACGAGATAGTCGTTTGTGCTGATCTTATTCAGGCCACCTTCGTGAAACGTCCTGTTGTAGATTAGGCCACCGGCCTTGTTGATGATGACGAGAGAAAAGACGGTCCTGTGGCATTTGTTAGTATTTGGCCAGTATATAAGGAGGTTGATGGACATGAACCCACATTGTGATGGCCTCATCTCATGTGAAACCTTAACACGGCGATTGAAGAAGCAAAAGAGCGGAATGAAGGTTGATCCAGCGCGGCAACTTGGGTGGTCAACTCGAATGTTCAATGAGGTATTGATGCTGTTGCTTCAAGACCCGGTATCCTGTCGTGTTCCTTTCAAAAACGTTCTCAAAGAGAGGTATGAAGCTGGTGTAAGTGAATCTTCCTTCCTGAGGACGTTGGTGTGTCGCTGCCTCCTGGGCGGGATACGGGACAAGCGGCCAGGGTCCGCGATCAGTGGGCAAATGCAGTGGTATTCGGGTTAGGGTTATTGCATGGAGATATCATGACTGCTCATCAGCTTGGTCGTCCCTTGCAACGGCAGGCACCTTGATGACCGGCCCCTGTATGTGTTTACAGCAGCCAGGGGCATGTTCAATCCGAGAACAGTTTGGCTGATGGAACTTGACTCTCTCTGTACGTATATATAGAGGTATATCACTCATTTCCAAAGCAGGTACTCGATAAAGCGAGAAATCGCTTGTCGTTGTCAGATCTCACCTCGCGGTCTGTTGGCTCTGGCTGCATTGTTCCCGTCTCTCGTCACGGGCAGCGTCCAATATATCATCCCGTCCCATGATACCTACGGCATGCACGCCGAATCTGGAGGCTAATCAGATGGGACGGAATCTCGGAAACCGCATAGAGATCAAATCCCACAACATCACAAGAGACCTTCACGACGGACATGAACAAGCTTGAGCAGGTGAAAGTCGGCGGGCTCGGCAACGACAATCAAGAGTGTGATCCTGGCTCGGCAGATGTCAAGCCACCCGACCATCGATCCCCCACTTCACATTCCCGTCCCGCCCGGACGCTGGCCCTGCGAATTTTAGTGGACCGAAATGCCTGGATCAGTGGACAAGTCGATGTTTCAGCTGAAGCTCGTGCTTATCGTGGTGGTGCTGTCGCGATGGAAATGGTGGGTCAAGCCAGCCGAATCTGCTTGAATCTGCCACGGGCAAATCTCCACCATCCCGAATTGTGGCCACATGGAAGTTTAAAAAAAAGGCAACGTTGGACCGATTCCAGCGAATGGAATCCTCGCGCGGGTCGGCTGTTGACCGTTCGACGTCGGGTCGTCATGGAGCTTTGAGCCTGGAAATTCCATGAAGTTGATGGTCGAGTCCACTTGGTTGCTTTTGCTTGCTGCCAGCCTCGACGCAAGGTTCCGGACGGACTGTACATATTTCTTCCACCGCGTTCTCCATCCCGTCCGAAATATCATCATCACTGGTTCCCCCCTTTAACCTTTTCACCTTCCCACATACGCTTGCTTTTCTTGGGAAGCTCTGGCCCAAGGTTCGACGTCAGGGAACCAACTACCTTAACCTAACCGCTACAGGTACCCGACTGACGTTCCCTGTCTGCCCCACCATCAGACGAACAAGTTGTTTCCTTCGGACAGGGCGATTCGAACTATTTCCAGGCTGCCAAAAGACATCACAACCAACAACAACCCGAACCTTGCCTACCTTACGTACACACATTGCCGACTGCGCCCCCCGGCAGCTCACTCCGTCGCCCCCAACGCTCCAGTAGCGGCTTTATGCCCCGATTTGCACATTCGCCATGGCCGCCTCACGTCGGCGTCAGGCGCCTAAACCGCAGCACAATGCGGTAAACAGCAACAAGAGCCGTGACGACCGAGGAACCATTGTGTCGGAACCTTCGCCCCGTGTCATCAATGCTGCCCCGTCCCTCGAAAAGGCTGAGATGTACGGAATCGACGACAACCGTCCGTTCTTCAGCCGCGCCATGGCCCTGGCTGGGCGCATGTTCATCGAGACGATTCCGCAATGGATAGCTATAGGAGTTATGCTCTCGCTGATCTTTGGAGGGTGCTGTTCCAATGTCTTTGCGCTCGAGTCCATCATCAAAGTTGAGCCCGGTGCCGGTACGTCCTCTCTGTTATCAGCTAGCCGGTCGGGTTCGCATTGCTTGCAACCCGGATACCACGGATCTGGGAATGTGGGCTAACAATCTTCCCAACCTTCGCAGGAACACTCTTGACCTTTGTCCAATTCCTCTTCGTCGCCCTCGTCGGCCTGCCTTCCCAGATCGACTGGAGCCGTCCGCCCTTCTTCCTAAAGAAGAACCAAGTTCCGATCAAACGATGGCTGATCAATATTGCGCTATTCTTTGCTATCAATGTCCTCAACAACCATGCTTTTAGCTACGACATCTCGGTGCCCGTACATATTATCCTGCGCTCAGGAGGTAGCATAACCACAATGATTGCTGGAGCTTTATGGGGCAAGAGATATTCCAAAATCCAGATTATAGCCGTGCTTCTCCTCACCGTGGGTGTGATCACGGCGGCCTGGTCTGATGCGCAAAGCAAGGTACGCCTCCCAATAACGTACTGGACGTCTAAACAGGGTACGGATACTGACAGACATTCCAGGGATCGAGCAAAAAGGAGTCTCACGAGAAGAACTCGGACTTTGGCATTGGTCTTGCCATTCTCTTCGTTGCCCAGAGCTTATCGGCTGTCATGGGCCTTTACACGGAAGAGACTTACAAGAAATATGGCCCGCACTGGAAGGAGAACCTCTTTTATTCGCATCTCCTGTCCTTGCCCCTGTTTCTGTTCTTCTGGCCGTCGTTGACAACGCAGTTTAAGAGACTGGCCGACAGCGCGCCGTTGACTCTTCCCCTGCCGGACTTTGAGGAGTATCCCAATCTGTCGCCCAACATCCAGAAGTTCCTGGAGAACATTCAGATTCCCAGCCAACTGTTTTATCTGGCACTGAACGTCCTGACTCAGTACGCTTGCATCCGCGGAGTCAATCTTTTGGCAGCGGCCTCGACCGCGTTGACAGTCACTATCGTCCTCAACATCCGGAAGCTTGTCAGTCTGCTGTTGAGCATATGGCTGTTCGGGAATAAGCTGGCGTTTGGAACCTTGGTGGGAGCCGTGATAGTGTTCGGCGCTGGCGGGTTGTACTCGCTGGATGGGAAGAAGAAGGCTCCGGTCCGGAGGGTCTCGTCCGCGCCGCTCAAAAAGGCTTGATCCGCTTGGGGTTTGATTTATTGTAACTGTAGAAGTTCAGTTGATACTTGATAGCAGCCGGGACAACCGTGTCTGACTAACAGTTTGGAATGAAACTCGGATTCTGCACCGATCCTAGGGCACGATCACTGCTTTTAGGTAATAGTTTCCAGCTTGACTGTCTTTGTTGACGGAAGTGACCGAGAATAAGGGGCCGGAACCGCCCTATCAATAAGTATTCAGGGGTCTGTCTCCAGGGGCGTCCTTGTGCCCTTGCAGCGGCTACCTTGGGGTCGGCATGCAAGCAGTTTTTACAGGCGGTCCTTCTGTCAAGTGCAGTGGGTGCAGAAATGGGACTGAAAGAGATCGCAGGGAGCTTGTCAGTGGTCCATCGAAAACCCCTGCAAGAGCCTTATTTGGTGGGGTTGCGATGCGTCATTGGACGGCAGATGGAAGATCCCGTTCGCTTTGGTGTGGTTGTGATAGGGTTTACACAGTACACCACCTTTGTACGGCAGTTATAGGCCTATCTCTTTATCACTGACTATCAGAGTCTCTCAGAGTTTGGAGGGGCTTTAGTATGGGCGTTCCATCTTAACAGTTAATGTACTTCTCCGACTTCAACCCAACACAAACCTGAACACCACACCAAAGAACATCACCAACACAAGAACAAATCCAATACCTTGCCAAAAGGTCGTCACCCGTCGTACACGTCGGACAACGAACAGACAGGTTGAACTGTGACTGTGCCCAAAGACTGCAACGACCAATCGTTGTTTTGGGCTCCATCCCGCGGGGAAAATCTGGAAATCCGCCCCTCGCTGTCATCACCTTCTTCCGCTGTGTACACCCAGACACAGCAGCAACAGTTCACTTTCTCTTTGTGCTGTTGAAGTTGCTACTATGTGTGGTGGTAAGTTGCAGGAACCACAGCGTCCCACGTCATTGATCCTTGACCAATGTCCCCCCTTCCGAATACCCTCAAGATTTTGGTCTGATGATCTTCTGCCAGGACCCTCCCCTTACGCGCGCGACGCCCAGTCGTCAAGCCCGACGTCTCCTAGCTTCGCGGCTAGCCACCTTCCGGCTAGCGACTCCGACGATGAAGAGTACAGGGCTCATGAAATGAGTGACACAGAGTTCGACAACACCATCGAGCATGACCACCTTGGCAGCAGGCCTGGCAGCGCTGATGGCCACCGCGACCTGGGCGACACCGAGAACCACTCGACAGACTCGGAGATTGAAGAGGGCATGCTTCTCAGAGATATGCCCAAAAAGACAACATTCTACGACGCCGCAACCGAGCGCCAGATGACTCAGACAGACGCCAAGCTGTTCTACCAACGAAGCCAGGTCGAGAGGAACCAGATTCCTACAAACGCCCACGCTACTCCCATTGGCAGCCCTTTCATCGCGCCAGGTCACGGTTACGGCGCTGGAACAAGGCACATTTCTACGGACCCTTCCCAGAGCGCTATCGTATCTCCCGAGTCCACGATGGGCACCGGGCTCAACGCAGGCCCTGTCAATGATCCTCTGATCGAGGCCTCAATACGCCAGAGGATGCCGCGACTTTCAGGCAGCTATAGTCATACTCGGACTGGCCATGGCACGTCGTCATTGCCAGGGAGGATTAACCCGGCTGCTCAGCAGGAGACGTTTCTCAACACCGGCATGGTCTCTGGTATTGGAAGCAGCACTTATATGGACGCAGACCCTCAGATCACCGCTGAGCTTACTGGCATCTTTCAGGACGTTCAGAAGGTCATTGATCTTAGGCGGAAGTACATCAATCTCTCCCTCCAAGGGCCGCACGACAACCCTAAGGATGACCCTAGCTGGGTCATCTATCCTCCTCCCCCGGGTCCGGCCTGGAGCGAAGACCGGGGAAAGGCTGGGCGCGGTACTCATGCTCATAACAGCGCGGGAAACAGCCTGGCAAATAGCATAATTTTAAACAACGACAAGCACGAAGGGTCCTCTGGCACCCCCTACAAGTGGACGGGCAAGAAGCGCAAGCCTGGGCAGGATATTGGAGAGGATTTCGTGCTTGAGGACTTGCTGCCTGCGCCCGGTCCGGATGATTTTACATACAAGCTGGATGAAAGTGGTGTTTACCAGATCTATAGTGACGACCAGGACAAAGAGGCCGATAAGCCAGCTATCAAGATCCCGACTTTGAGGGAGTATTACTTGGACCTGGAAGCCATCCTGTCAGTCTCCTCGGACGGACCTAGCAAGAGCTTTGCCTTTAGACGTCTTCAGTACCTCGAAAAGCGGTTCGACCTCTATGTGCTTTTGGAAGGATACGATGAGACGGCCGACAGCAAGAAGGTGCCCCATCGTGATTTCTACAACGTCAGAAAGGTCGACACCCACGTTCACCACTCGGCCTGCATGAACCAGAAGCATCTCTTGCGTTTCATCAAGAGTAAGATAAAGAAGTATCCGGACGAGATTGTGCTTTACAGAGATGGCAAGCACCTGACGCTGGCTGAGGTGTTTGAGAGTCTCAACCTCACAGCATACGATCTCAGTATCGACACGCTGGATATGCATGCTCACACGGATTCGTTCCACCGCTTCGACAAGTTCAACCTCAAGTATAACCCGATTGGCGAGTCGCGCTTGCGTACCATCTTCCTCAAGACGGACAACTTCATTAACGGACGCTACCTGGCCGAAATCACCAAGGAAGTCATTTCGGATCTGGAGTCTAGCAAATACCAGATGGTTGAGTGGCGTGTGTCCATATACGGCAAGTCCCTCGATGAGTGGGACAAGCTTGCCAACTGGGTTGTCGACAACAAGCTGTTCTCTCACAACGTCCGCTGGCTCATCCAGATTCCTCGCCTCTACGATGTTTACAAAGCTAGTGGCGGCGTAAACACGTTCGAGGAGGTTGTCAGAAACATTTTCGAGCCCTTGTTCGAGGTCACTAAGGATCCCTCCAGCCACCCCAAGTTGCACATCTTCTTGCAGAGAGTCATTGGTTTGGACAGTGTCGACGATGAAAGCAAGGTTGAGCGACGACTGTTCAAGAAGTTCCCCGTCCCTAAGATTTGGGACGGCAAGCAGAACCCTCCTTACAGCTACTGGATCTATTACCTGTATGCGAACATGGCCTCGCTTAACCACTGGCGCAAGAAGCGTGGGTTCAACACTTTTGTCCTCCGTCCTCACTGCGGTGAAGCGGGTGACAGCGAGCATCTTGCCGTCGCTGCTTTGTGCTGCCACAGCATCAGTCACGGTCTTCTCTTGCGCAAGGTTCCTGTCTTGCAATATGTCTTTTATCTTGAGCAGATCGGTATTGCCATGTCGCCATTGAGCAACAACGCGTTGTTCTTGGCATACGAGAGAAATCCGATGCATCAATACTTCAAGCGTGGCCTCAACGTGTCGCTCTCCACGGATGATCCTCTCCAGTTTGCGTTCACCAAGGAGCCGCTTATCGAAGAGTATGCGGTGGCGGCGCAGATCTACAAGCTCAGCCCGGTGGACATGTGCGAGCTTGCGAAGAACTCGGTGATGCAGAGTGGTTACGAGTATTTGATCAAGGAGCAGTGGCTCGGCAAGAACTTCCACTTGCCGGGAGCCCAGGGCAATACCATGGTCAAGACCAACGTGCCTGACCGCAGAGTGGAGTTCCGTTACAGGACTCTTCTTGAGGAAAGGGGAATGTGAGTTTACATACCTTGCTGGAACAAATGAATGACTGCTGACAAGTGAAAACAGGGTTGAAAGATACAACGCCCTCGCAGCCGAATCGGCAGCAGCCTCCGCTCAAGCAGTCCCCAAGTTTCCCGCGCCGCCTGCGAAGGCTAGCACCGGGGAAGCGAAGACATCGCTCAACATCAGCACCTCGCAGCCCCCTCCCCACGCGGGCACCGACTCTCTCTCACAGTCCCAGATCCTTCCCAGCCCAATGCAACAATCGCCCCAGCTGGGTTTCCCCAGTGCCGCCCTCGAAGGAACCGCTTCCGCTACTGGTCTCACAGACTCGATGAGGGAACTGCATCTCCCCGAGCACGAACCTAGGTATTTCCCCGGCGTGATGTCGCGCACCCAAGGGCGCAAGACCAGCACCCGACAGAGTTCGATGCATGAGAGCGATGCCAAGCCGTAGGTGGCTGACATCACCTCATCTGAAGACTTCGTCGGCGAGGTCGAAGTGATGAGAAGAAAGGACACGCCGAGCGTGATTGTCATGGAGGATTATATGGAGGATATGGAGCCGCCGGAAACTACGGTGGGGATGGCGCAGGAGGTGGGGAGTACGCCTGTGCAAGACTGTCCTGATTGTTTGGAGGTGGTTTGTGAGTGAGTGAAGGGCGTAATGTGCGTTAAAGATATATAGACTTTGGGCCATTCTGGGTCTGTGATGGCTGGGTATTGGAACTGGACTAGACTGGTATCTGGAAGCATGCTATATAGACTTACCAGATTTATGAACAAAGTCCATCAAAAGGGTGATATTCTCGCTATATAATCTACCTTGACCTGGCCTCTAGACTATTGTCGGGTTATCTCCACCAAGAAAAACGGGGTTGACGATAGTTGCTATTAGAGTATCGATCGTTACGTTACCGTAAGTACATAACAATTCCAATTCAGGGGGCGTATAAATAACGACGACGCCAGCTGAACGGCTCCCATGTCCAGCGGGCCCTCGACCTGAAATGAACGATCCACTAAGCGCCCAAATGTCAAGAGGGAAAACCCGGGATATGACGCTATCTACACGTGCGGCTACACAGTAGATCGCTGATGAAGCCCGGGTCTGCCGGTCGAGACCAGCTGGCTGCTTGATGGGAGAGTTTGGGTGTTGGTTGGGTGCGAATGAAGACGAGCCTAACTTGACTTTCATAATCAAGATTGAATTACAGCTGATTAACACTTTGTAACAAGTGAAAGTTACCGTAAGTGCTGAAGATGCGGGTGCTTGCTCCTGCACGATGTTGGACACAATTCATCCGTCGTTCCTGCGCCAGTTGCCCTGCTTCGATGGTGTTGGTTGGTCGTTGGGTCGGATTCATGTTCAGCAGAGTCGTTTTCCTACCTTGAGGTTAGAAGGTAGGTACAGCGCTGGGAGGTTACGTAGCAGGTAGTTCTTGCCAGTTTCGCGATCTTGTGAGGTCAGAAACAATGAGTTTGTTCTTCGGTCAATGCATTGCCCGCGCGCTTTTTTCTGTGCTCGTAGCGGTTCTTCCGCGAACATTTCCTTTTCACGAGTATACATTTTGGTGATAGCACCCGTGGAAGATTTAAGTCGCCTTCTCGACCGCTTCGTTGCTGTCTTGTTCTAGAGTTCAGAGACCCCCGGACAGACCCCCGGACCGGCTCCCGACCCATCACGTTGGCAGCGAATTGGCAGCCCACATCATTAAACGAGCACTCGGGTCCACGACTCGGACATAGAGTAATTTCCAGTGTCTCCCTTGGCTCGACCATTTCGACCGCAACTCCAAACTCTTGATCACGATAAAAACAAAACTCTTCACAGGGTCACTGCAGCCGCGCGTGCTCGCTGTCGACATCTTCCCGACGTTCTTTCGCTCGAAATCACAGGCTATCCGTACGATACAGGAGGGCCTTGACCGGCCACGATCCTAGTGTAGGAACAAGCATAGGTACAGTGTCCGCTCAGCGGCTGCCCCTTGCTTCAGGAGCGCCCGTACACTCTAGAACTACACAGTAGCTCGTCCGCAGCGGTCCGGGTGCATCACTGGCACCCACCCCCAATCTCGTTCGTCTGCCCAGCCGCAGCGCCGCCCCCGTCACCCGTCACCAACCCAGCGTCACCCGCTCTCACACGCTGCCGCCGCCGCTCGCTCCTTGTTTCCATTCCTACCGACCCCCCCCAGCAGAACCAAGACTTGTGATACCACCAGCCACCATTCGCACCACAGCGCCTTTCGTTTTCCCCGATTCTTTTCCTCGTAATAACAACTTCCCTGCGTCAATTCATGCCGGCTCCCATCCAGAGAGCATCATACGAGTAGAATTCCCGCAGCCATGGGCTTCCTCGGCGTCTACAGGGCCATCTACGATTACGCGCCCCAGGGCGAGGGCGAGTTGACAATCTCCGAGGGCGACATTCTCTATGTGTTGGAAAAGAGCCAGGACGACGATTGGTGGAAAGCAAAGAAGAAGGCCAACGCCGCCGACGATGACGAGCCCGTCGGCTTGATCCCGAATAACTACATTGAGGAGGTATGTGGTCTGATGGAGATCTGGATTGCGTTGCAGTGTCGTCTGGATACCTACACCAACTTGGAGGATAGCAAGCTGGCTGGCCTTGGCATTTAGATGGATCACTTGAACTGACCGCGCACACGACGACACCAGGCGAAACCCGTATCATACGCTCGCGCTCTCTACGAGTACACGCGTCAGACCGACGAAGAGCTCTCCTTCCCCGAGGATGCGCAGCTCTCAGTCTTCGACACTTCCGACCCCGATTGGATCCTAGTTGGCCACGATGGCGACTACGGCTTCGCGCCCGCCAACTACATTGATTTGGGCGATGGCCAGGCTGACCAGGCCGAGGAGGAGGAAGCTTCTGCTCCTCCTCCGCCTCTCCCGCAGAGAACACCAAGCGTCAGCGTCGATGTAGCCAGCCCGCCCCTGCCCGCCAGGAGCGTGCCCTCCGAACCAAGCACTCCCGTCACTGCTTCCAACCCTGCTGCCGCCATCGCCGGAGTTATGGCCAACCGCTCGTCGTTCCAACCCCCAGCGCCCATCAGTGTTCCCCAGCCCCAGCGACAGTCATACGCTTCGGAAGACTATGAAAACGAGGTTAGGTCCCCGCCGCTTCCGAGCCGCCCGCGGGGCGATTCGCAAATTGCTCCGGAGCAAAAGTCCTACAGACCGGTGCCGCCGCCCGCTCAGTCGGCATCGCACGACACCGACGACTATGGCATTAGCCCGCGAACCTCGCAGCCTCCTCCTCAGACCGCCGCGCTCACCCCTGGCGGCTTCCACATGTACAACATCAACGAGATGACGTCGGTGATGGGCAAGAAGAAGAAGATGCCGACCACGCTGGGTATCAACCTGAGGACGGGAATGATTCTGATAGCACCGGAACACTCCCACGACGGACCTTCGCAGGAATGGCGGGCCGATTGCATGACACACTACTCTCGGGAGGGCAAGCACGTGTTTATGGAGCTCGTGCGACCAAGCAAGAGCGTCGACTTTCACGCGGGCGCCAAGGACACCGCTGAAGAGATCGTCGCGATGCTGGGCGACATGGCCGGAACTGTGCGCCTCGAGGGACTCAAGGAGATCATTGCCGCGGGAGCGGGAGGCAAGAAGAAGAAGGGTACGGTGCTGTATGACTTTATGGCTCAGGGCGAGGATGAGGTCACCGTCAGCGTCGGCGATGAGGTTGTTATTCTCGACGATACCAAGAGCGACGAGTGGTGGATGGTTCGTCGCATCAAGAACGGCAAGGAGGGTGTGGTTCCCAGCAGCTACATTGAGATCAGCGGCGTGTGGGAAGAGCCGGAGACGGCCATCACCGGTATTGCGGTCGGCATGTCGGAAGTCGAGAAGAACCGTCTGGAGGAGGCGCGCTTGACTAAGGAGGCTATCAAGGCTGCCCAGCGTGAGGAGGAGAAGGAGAAGCAGAAGAGGAACTCTGAGGTAGGCCCAGGATTGCGATTGCAAGAACGAAGAAGTAGTTTGCCGGCCAGAGATGATAACAGAAGAGGAAAACAGCGAAGCAGTAGGCGCGAAAACGGTCAGAGCAGCAGCTCCAAGTCGTCAAGCAAGTCGAGTGAGTGCTTCTACATTCGAATTTCGCAAACTGTGGAGATACTGACATATCTATGACAGAGCCCGATGCTTCCAAGGTACGAACATGGACCGATCGATCCAAGTCCTTCAGCGTAGAGGCCCAGTTCCTCGGTGTCAAGGATGGCAAGATCAGGCTTCACAAGATGAACGGTGTCCAGATCGCCGTGCCCGTTTCGAAGATGTCTGTTGAGGATCTTGAGTACGTGGAGCGCGTAACTGGTGAATCTCTCGACGAAGACAAGCCCCTATCCGACCTTAAGAACAAGCGATCTGCCGGTGAGTCTTCGAGATCTAGTCGATCGACGCGCGACAGGGAAAGAGACCGCGGTTCCAGCTCTCGGGTTGGCGCCACCATCGACTCCTCGAAGAAGCCCGACTACGACTGGTTCAACTTCTTCCTCGGTTGCGACGTACAGGTTGCTTTGTGCGAGCGGTATTCGCAAGCTTTCTTGCGGGAGGCTATCGACGAAAGTGTCTTGCCAGATGTTGATGCTACTGTGCTGAGGAACTTGGGCTTGCGTGAAGGTGATATTATCAAGGTCATGCGGTACCTGGACAACAAGTACATGCGGAACAAGAAGGGCGAAGAGGGCGAGGGAGGACTCTTCTCCGGACCAGGAGGAGCGCTGCGCAACAACACGAAAAAGGGCAGGCCGGCGCCCCCTGTTGAGGTCAGCAACACCGTCGATCCCAACGCTTTCTCTAAGGACTCGGGTGCCGGTAGTGCCAAGGCATCGTCCCCTACGGCTGCGGCTACGCCAACGTCGTCTGCCTCCAAGCCTTCCAGGGGCTTTGATGATGATGCTTGGGATGTCAAGCCCACCAAGACGAAAACCCCTGAGCCGGCTGCGCAAACCGTTGCTCCTGCTCCTGCGGCGGCACCCGCACCCGCTCCGGCTCCTGCTCTGGTTGACGCGCCGGCTCCCCCTCCGCCAGCGGCACTCACCAAGTCGATGCAGGAGTTGTCGTTGCTCACCCAACCTCTGGAGCCCGAGAAGGCCGCTCCTCCGCCAGTTGTGCAGCCGGCAGA
>RANZ01000560.1:0-29960 GCA_009805285.1 Neurospora terricola FGSC 1889 | reverse complement strand
TGGGCACATGCTACTCCACGGTGGTTGCCTTGGGCGCTTTCGCCCGCCTGCCCGCCCGCCCGTCCACCGGAGGCAGAGTGCATTTTCTAGCGCTGCCTCTTCGGAGCAACAAGGACGCACCGCCCCCCGACCCCCCCATTTTTTCTCCGCCCGGCTTCCATTCCCAAACCGTCTTTGTACCCCATTCCTTCCCTTGCTCCGTGCGCACTTCTCGGTCGCCATTCCGATCTCCTCCCCTTTTCCTACCCCCTCATTCCCGTGCAGCCCCGTGCACCCCCCTTCGACAACCCCTCCTGCAAACGGAGCCAACGGAGGCTTTTTGGTGGAGGCTTGGTCCACCAAAGCTCCGTGCCCAATGGCGGACTCCTCCGTCCTTTCTGAATCACCATTACACATTTGCCCAGCTTGGCACCCCCGCCCCCGCCGCCGCGTCAGTGCGCGCAGAGGGGATGCTTTCGGGTTGCCGGCCCGCCCACTTTCCGGCACCGGCATCATTGCCTGCCCCACCTTTTCCGCCCGAGTCCCCGACACCGATAAGATAAGCATCCATTGTCAACACCAACGGGAAACATCACGAGTTGTTCCTTCCTTGGTGTTTGCAGCACCTACCGCCTGTCATTTGTCCTGCAGGCCACAAACTTTTTATTTGGCCCGCAACACATTTTTCGTGGTCTGTCCACCACCACACCTTCGTTCATTGACATTGCCAGCTATATCTCTGGCGAGCATCCTCATCTGTCACGTCACTCATACATGCCATCGTTCCCATTATTCTATCTCTCGTTGTTCATCTTACATAACGTCAAATCGAAACATGACTAACAAACATACTTGCAACAGACTCACCCCCGAACTCCTCCAAGAATGCGAGCGCGTTATCAACAAGACCCTCCCAGCATGTGTCGCCTTCCACAAGCCTTCCTGCCTACAGCAACTTAAGAATGCCTCGATGGAATGGACCTTGGTCAATGCACTCCTCACCACCGCTGCTCGCCACTCTCCGGCCATGATTCGACGCTATGGAGGACAACTCGGCGGCGCAGGCGCTGCTGAGCATTTCGCCCAGAAGGCCGGTCAACTTGTGATGCAGTCTTTGGCTTCACCTAGCCTTGCCGACATCCAGGCCCTCTGCCTTCTCGTCATCCACGAATGGGGCTGCAGGGAGGCCGTTCGTGCCTACATCTATCTCGGCCAAGCGGCCCGTATGATCCAGATGTATAGGATTGTCTCCGCACAGCAGCGAAACTCCGACCCCGACCAGTTTTTGCAGGACGAAAGCTTCCGCCGTACTCTATGGCTCATCTACATCCTCGACTGCTTCCTTACCAGCAGCCCCGGCCGTCGCCCCGCACTTTCGACCCACGATGTTCTCGACATTGCCTTGCCGTGCGCAGATATGAACTTCAACTTTGGCAGCCCTGTTGTCGTTAGAACCATTGGCGGCGCCGCGCCGTCCCATGCCGAGCCCGGCGCTGCTCTCTCGGAGGTTGGCGAGTTTGGTCACATTGTTTTGGCCACTAGAGCCTGGCGCAATGTCGTCGAGATGATGACCACCACCACTCTCGAAACCTTTTCGGATACGCAGTGCCTTGCGTTGGAGGCTGATATCGATACCCTCCGCCAGTCGCTTCCTCCCCACTTTGCCGACAAGCCCGGCCAGATCAACCTTCACATCACCATGGGTAGCGGCTATACTTACGCCATGATTCACTGTCTCCTTAACTGCGGGACCATCTTCGTAAACCGACGCCGCATCCTCCAGGTGGTGACCGACGAGAACTTCACCATCGACGCCTGGCGCATGGCTTCTCATACGCACATGCAAACCGTCGATCGCATCTTCGCCGCTTCCCACAGTATCATCCATTCTCTTCTCGCCCTCGAGCACGGAGCCGACAAGGACATAATGGTGTGCTTCCCGATTTTCATGCTCTTCTCAGCCTTTACCGCCGGCTCAACCGTAGCATACCTCACCCTCAAGGGCCTCGCTCCGTCCACCGTCACCGAATCCGCTAGTAGCATTGTTAGGGACAGCTTGCGCCTGTGCCAGGATGGATCCGAGTCGTGGCCCCTGGTTACTCCCTGGGCCCGCCACCTTACGGTTATGTCGAAGGTTCTGCGCGATATGAAGGTACTGGGCCGCGACCGCGAGGCGCGCGAAGGCAGCCGCGCCACGATGCACGCTGCCTCCCCTCACATTAAGGATGACATCGCCACCCCTCCCGACAACACCAACCCCGAGGCCATGGAGTTCGATACGGTCCAGCCCAATAGCATCGGTCCTGGATCACAGGGCCCCAATGCTGCTTCACCCGGTGCTCCCACTCCGACCATTGAGGGAGCAGGCGGTAGCGAAGTTGGCGAAACCCCCCTCGTCAGACGTCCCGGCATCACCACTATTAACGGTGGATCGGTCGGTGCGGTGGATACGCGCGTGGCGACGACTAGCCCGCCGCCGCACGCGACGCCGGTGCTGCAGCATCAGCAGATGAAGGTGGACTCGCCTAGTGCGCAGTCATCGGTGTCGAACCAGGGAGGAGCCAACGCGCAGGGAGCGAGTGTTCCTCCTGGCGGGGCGGATGCTGTGGACATGACGGCTAATGAACTCTGCCAGGCATTTGAGAGGCAGTTGTTGGAGTTGGATGATTTGGCTGCGTTTATGGGTGGTGGTGTTTAAAGTCGTCAGTCGAGGTTGATCTTTGCGGGAATCTGTATGATACGATGACTTGGTGGACTTGGACTTGCCTGTGTCATTATGAGGATGATTGAGTAGTGGATGTCGATGGCATTCTCTGGGTACTTACTTGTCTGCCCTTGTTTCTTTTGTCTTTCTTCTTCTACCTGTTCAGGATCAGAACTGTTGTAGGGCGGATTGGCGGCATTGTCTGCAAACGGAACGATTGCGTTGTGCTTTCGGTCATAAGTCAGTGACATGACCCCGTGGATTCGGTTGGTGTTTGTTGGCTTGGTTTGGTTTGGTTTGGTTGGTGTTCAAGGAGTTTTTATGGCGCTTTTGTCGTCGTCGCTGTTGATCATCATGGGAGAAATGATTCGGTTGTTTCATCAGTTTGTATCTGATTCTGCTTAGTTAACTTTGAGGATAGGACGCCTATGTCCACTTGTTCGTTTTAGCGATTGTCGTATTCATGAGGATGAAGACTGTTTATGCTGCTTGGTTGTTTGACTTCCTCTGTCTTTCCGTGGTTGATCCGATGCGATGTCTCGGATAAGCTTTGTTGTGTCCACCAGACCTGTTTGCGGCGAGATGGATGAACATATCGAGTATGTATCGGTAGGTGATGAATCAGATGCTACAATAGCGGCTTGGGAAACTGAATGTGTGTGACAATCTCCACAGTCCCTCATGTCTCGCAACCTTTTCCACCCGATATTGACCCGATACCATGCATGCATCATCAAGTCGTTCCAACAACTACCGAAAATCACGGATCAACACCGAGCAGAGATCAGCGCCGGTCTCGCGTACCTTTTTCCATCCCCGTGGGGAAGGAGGACACGTTCTCCAGATTTCCACGTGGAGACAAGACAAGCACAAGACAAAGGCACGATCAATCGGCGGTGCCTGTCGCTCTAACTAGTGTATGATCTTCAATTTTTCCTTTCATTCCCAATCATTCAACGGATGGCTTCAAAAAAAACCATCACCATTATAAACTTCGTCGTACGATGCATTTTAGCTGGTATAATTGAAATAATCGTTACGACGCTTCACGTCCCACACCGTTAATACTAGAGGGTTCAGCGGAGAGGCTCATGGTTCGCGTTGCGCGGTTGTTATTTGAAGCTTTGTTCTATTTTGTTCATGAATCGTGAACACGGACGGCGGCATGAGATACAAGGATTAGTAGACGTCCCCGTCAAAAAAAAAAAAAAACACCGGCTTCTCGGCTTTCGGTGGTAGTCGGTGGACCCCCAACCCAACGAACCCCGGATGTTTGTTTGTCAAGAAATCTCGAAGGCTGGGCGGTGGGCGCGTGCCTGGAGAAGCGCCGGGCCGAGACCGAGGGGGCGGGCACGAGGCGGGCACGAGGCGGGGAACCTGGAAAGCTTTTTTTGGGGGTGTTGTTTGGAGATTGCCGTTGTAGATTTGTGGGAGAATTTCCCCCACATTTTTTGACTCGCGTCTCGCGGCACACTTCTTTCCACGTTTGACTACACGATGTTTGTCACAGATCTGGAGGATCCCTTTATTTAGCTGTGCAAATTTATCCTTTTTTTTTTGCCAAGGACAGCCAATCAGTGGCTCCAATTTTGCCTGCAGGACGGGATACTTTTGGAGCATGCAGATATGTATGTATGTACCTACAAAACCCCAGGTCTTGGTAGCGTTTACTAGCAAGTGTGGGTGGACGGACTGCTTTAGCTGGCGAGCCCAAGTGGCCAGGTACTACTGCAAGTACGCTATCTTTTGGGCTTGGCAAAAAGGATGTAAATTTGCACGGCTAACGAAGAGGATATGAGAGAAATGCAACGACTCGTATAGTGTAGGTATTTGGAGGCCGGTCTCGCCCGCCGTAAGCTTTGACCGGCACAAGCCGATGTCTTTGTCATCTGCAGCAGAAACCTTTTGGAAGAGATTGGGTCGGCTGCTGTGTCACTGTCACTGTCGTGACATTTGGAGACAGGACTTGGAACTGAAGACTTCGTTGGAGAACATGGGGCGGTAGGGCGGTGGCATCAGAGGCGCTGGCACCTTGGTTGGTGCTCACACCAAGATTCGTAACCTCAAATCCTTTGGGTGATTCTTTATCCAACCCCTTGTCTATCACCACTACATACTTGTACCCCAAAGTGGGCAGAGGTGATTAGGACGGGAAATAAGATCCGAAAAGCCGCTAACAAGCAAGACCGAAAGGCTAAAGCAAAGCCGATGACACGGCGGCTCACCGACACCGGCATCTCTGCTCCTCTGGCGGGAGAAAGGATCCCGAACTCTTCACTGTCAGGACCATGACCATTCGGCATGATTGACTGCCCCTGAATGGCCAGAATGAGCCGACGAACAATGATTTCAACATAAAAAAAACCTAAAAATTCAAAACCGTGGAAATCCATGGGTCACCGCTTGGCATCGGCACTGATCTGATTTCTTGAACGGTCATATGGCGCGCCCCGCAAGCAACGTAACGTGGGAATTACAGTCAACTTTGCCAAGAAAGCTTAGCGCAGACGACTGCAGACACCAACTGCAGTTGACTGACTCCTGCCACCTGCAGTGGTGCTTGCAGCTTGCATGACAACTACGACCGGCCGACCACAGAGCGAGTCAGAGAGAAAGGCGGGGAGAGCAAAGAAGGTGCCATTTTGTGTCGATCGCTGCCTTTTCTGATCTGGGGTTGCGAACTAGGGAAGAAAAGAGCAAGGGGAAGGGAAGACTGAAAGATAGGGACAGTTGATGGCTGGGCCGATGACACTGGCCCGAGATAGGACTGGGAGAAGAGATTTCTTGATAACGGAGTATTTTTGGGGAAGAAGAGGGTGGTATATGGACTGCGGTGTCTCCCCCTCATCGGTTCATCCCATTTTCTTCCCTCTTATCTTTCGTCTGAACGCCTGGCGGACTCCAATTCCTAGACGCGGAGGACCCGTCATTTTGTCCATCGATTCTTACCTTCGACCTACATACATGCAACAACCGACAGCGACAGCGACCTATGTTTTAGAGACCTGATTACCGCGACGCCGCGATAGGCGTCTAGTTCTCATCGATACCCTCTACTACGACAATACCTGAAATAACATACTTCACCACTTGCAACAGCTTGCGACACAGACCTACCGATACCGTTACCGACTGGAGTCCACCATGGCGTCCCCCGACCCCGAAAAGGCGGTCCCACCCGGCGTTGGCGCCGGCCCAACAAACCACCACCACCAACACACTGAAAACACCGGGATGAATACAATCATCGACGAAAATGGACACGAACAAGCACCGCACCATGGCATGTCAATTGGCCAGTACATCAAGACGCGCTTCACGACGCTCAAGCCGGCGATGCGCCCGGCGCCGAACCCGATTAAGTTGTTGAGGATGATTACGGGACGGCAGTGGGCTATGTTTGGGGTTGCTTTCTTTGCTTGGGTTAGTTTTGTTCTTATCTTTTTCCCATCACCGCTTCATTCACGAATTATCTCACCACCTTTTGCATCTTCGTCACTATCCTCATGCCCTTGAAATCCTCCACATCATTTTCAGCTTCCCATCTTCCACCACATCCCTTCCCCTTCCAACTTGCCAAACCACAAACGCAACCCACAAAACCCCGATATCACAACTCCGAAACATACACCGCCGATCCACTCCATCTCAGCCGCACCACATCAACTTACACTAACCTAAAAACATCCATAGACATGGGACGCCTTCGACTTCTTCACCGTCTCCCTCACCGTCTCGGAGCTCGCCGCAGACTTCGGCAAGACCAACACCGACATCACATGGGGCATCACACTCGTGCTCATGCTGCGCTCCATCGGCGCAATCACTTTCGGCATCGCGGCTGATCGGTACGGAAGAAAGTGGCCGTTTGTGGTTAATAATTTGCTTTTTATTGTTTTGGAGTTGGTAAGTCACATTCTCGTTGTTTCCCTGCATTCCAACCTGGTGATGGGTGTTTGGGGGTGGAGGAAGGGACTGGGGAAGCGGAAGAGGTGGAGGTGATGTCATGGGATGTTCCTGGATGATCAAAAGTTGGGGTTCATCAAGATTCCCCCGCAATTTTCGGGAGCAACCGAATGTCATGACTTGGCAAAACGCATGGCAATGCATGGCAAAGCATGGCAAAGCATGGCGTTGGAACTATGCGCCAAGAATGCGCCCAGGAACGCCATTGACGTCTTGGCTTTTTGGCTTTCTGGGTTCTCTGCATCTAAGCGAAGCATCTTTTCTTTGGGGAAAGCTTGTTTGTTGTCTTTCGGTGTTTGGGGGAGATGGGGTCTTGGCTTTGTCACTTTCATCCAACCGCCATGCCATCATCACCACCATCACCACCATCATCGCCCTCACCATCTCCTTCACCATCTAGCTGAGCACAAACTACACTGCACATCAAAATGAACACTAACTGACCCCGAAATGTCTAGGGCACCGGCTTCTCCCAAACCTACTCCCAATTCCTCGCCTGCCGCGCCCTCTTCGGCATAGCCATGGGCGGTCTCTACGGCAACGCCGCCGCCACCGCCCTCGAAGACCTTCCCCCCGCCGCCCGCGGCCTGATGTCCGGCCTCCTGCAACAAGGCTACGCATTCGGCTACCTGCTCGCCACCGCCTTTGCGCGCGGGCTGGTAAACACCACCTCGCACGGCTGGCGTCCGCTTTTCTGGTTCGGCGCTTGCCCGCCCGTCCTGATTATCGGATTGAGACTGCTGCTTCCGGAGACGGAGATTTACGAGCAACATGCTTCTGTTCGTCGCACCGCTCGGGCTAACGGCGACAACAAAGGAGGGGTGTCAGCTACGTTTTTGCGAGAGGGCAAGGTAGCTCTCAAGAAACATTGGTTAATCCTGATTTATCTGGTGCTGTTGATGGCGGGGTTTAACTTCATGTCCCACGGCTCCCAAGATCTCTACCCCACGATGCTCCGCTCGCAATACTCCTTCGGCGCCAACGCCGTGACGGTAACACAAGTCGTCGCCAACCTCGGCGCCATGTCCGGCGGTATCGTCGTCGGTTTTGCCTCGCAAATCTTCGGTCGCCGCATCTCCATCATCATAATGTGCATCATCGGCGGCGCTCTCCTCTACCCTTACACCTTTACTTCCTCGCACGCCATCATCGCCCCGGCCTTCTTTGAGCAATTCGCCGTGCAAGGAGCGTGGGGTGTTATTCCCATTCACCTCATGGAATTGAGCCCGGGAGCATTCAGGACTTTCGTGGTAGGTACTTCTTACCAGCTGGGTAACTTGGTTAGTTCAGCGAGTTCGACGATCGAAAGTACCATTGGCGAACGATTCCCTCTTGCCAAAAACGGCGGGAAAGTGGAGAGGTACGAGTACGGGAAAGTGATTTGTATCTTTATGGGGTGTGTGTATGCGTATGTTATACTCCTGACGTTGGTGGGGCCGGAGTATCTTGGTAGGAGCTTTGATGTGTCTGAGGATGAGGATGTTAGGGAGGTGGCGGGGGAGGAGGTGGTTAGGGGGGCGGTACTGGCTGCGCATCAGGGGCATGCTGAAAGGGGTGGTAGTTATGGAGGGGATGGGGTTGGAAGTGGAAGTGGAAGTGAGGGTGGTGAAGAGGCTGCGGCTGAGGCTGGGAAGGCGCGGGGGAAGGAGGTGGAGAGGGTTTAGGATGCTTATCTTTGGGTCTTTCCTTATTGAGTTGGGTTGGGGGAGGAAAGGCTGTTTGGTTATGGGAATGGGAGGTGGGAATGATGATATGCGTGATGAAGGAAGCGAGTTGGTGGATATACCCTCGTTTGTTATGATGTAGATGATCAGTTTTGGGTATACAAATTCATGACATTTGACGTAGTTGAGGTATTCTTTCGAAAACGAAACTGAGTCTTTAATCAAGTATGATATTCCTAGGTTACTCTCAAAGCTAGCAAGTTGAGTAAGAAGTACGGTGGTGGGGATAGCCGCCCCTCGGGTGATTCCACAAGCGCCGTGTGTGTACGAGAAAAAAAAAAAAAAAAAAAAAAAAAAAAAAAAAAAAAAAAAAAAAAAAAAAAAAAAAAAAAAAAAAAAAAAAAAAAAATTAGCTGAAAAAAAAACCAACAACGGAAAATGGTGCCAATGAAAAAATAAAATAAAAAGGGAGTCGCGAATATTTCCATGGTCAAGAAAAGAGCGACAGAAGAAGAGAACAGTTCTTGCACCACAACCCCTCGAAACCTCCTCGCCCGCAAAAACCCGTTCGGTGGTGCCTCAATAGCCCCAGGATCATATTCGCCCGCGCCATGACAGCCCCCATCTCACTCGTATCTCCGGTGCGCGCGTAGAGAGCTTTGGCCTRCTTCCATTGTTGTTTGACCGCCTCGATGATCTCTGGCTCGAGTTCGTGTTCGTGTTCATGTTGGCTCTGCTGATTCTGATTCTGATTCTGATTTTGTTGCATCTCTTCTTCCGATGAGTTTGAGGGGTTTTTTACGGCGTCTTCGGTACTACTACTTGCTCCGGTCAGAACAGAGAGGAATCGAGGAGCTGATAGCGTGGCAATAGCGCCGCCCGAGCCCGGCTGCTCGTTGTGGGTTGTTGAGACGTCGTCGAAATGGTGGTGGCGGCCTAGGGAATAATAATTGGGCTGCGAAATATTGGAGCCATTGTATCTGTTGGAGGAGACATATAAGGAGATGCAGATGGTGATGTCCTTTTCTGTTGTCTGTGTCATCCATTGTTAGCTTGTTGTAGAGGTACCGTAGCCAACTACTCAGATTGACCGCGATCGATTGTTGTTGTTGCGTGTGTTCCCGCTGCTTACCTCCTCGTCTCTTCCATTTGAGTAGTAGGTACTACCTGTGCCTGCTGCCAACGAAGAAGTTTGCGGCGATGTATTAGTAGTAGTACTGCTTCTTCTTCTTCTGTATGGCACCCTCATGGCTGAGCAGAATAGTAGGAGCAACACACTTTGTTTCGAAGAAGACAGATCAAACCAAGACAAACCGAAGTCTGCCAAAAGAGAGAGGGCACTTGGGGGGAAGTGGCGTATTTATAAAAATCCAGAGATCCTCCTCCTTTCTTTGCAAGTAGTCCTTCCGTGACGGACCGCCACATTCTCTTGCATGAATGGCATCATGATCCCGGGTCAGTATTACCGCAATCATGCGGCCTGTGCAGACTAGTCTGGTAAGACTGCAGCAGTTCCAACTTTCCTTCCTGGGTTGTTAAAAGAGGCATAAAGAACCAAGCGTGTTTATGCGCCGTTCAATGATGGAGTATCTGTCTCTATGTGTGGGATTTGAAACAATGGCAGAATGGATTGTTGATTCCGGCCTAAGCTAGAAAAGGAAAAGGGGGAGAAATCCCAGAATGCAGATCTCCAGTTAAATACATGCAGAGTCCCAGAAAACACGTGATCTAGAAATGTGGTTCTCAGATTACTTTTGTTTTTGTGCATGTACGTGTTGCGTGTAGCGGCGAGAGAAAGTATTGAAGCAGAGTGATGATAAAAGAATTTGTATATGCCCTATTGTCTTTGTTAGCCTGCAATCCAAAGAACATAAGATATTGCGGGGCTCTGAAGATGCTTCTGAAGGAGAGTAGGTTACGAGTAGGAATGCATGCGGAGCCTGAAGGACTTACACACAGAGCGAAGTTGTCCGGTCCTCAGCAGAGCAGACATCCAAGTGGGCGTGCATAGGTAGCCAGGCGCCGCCCCCAGAACAAGATACAGACTTCAGAGACTATTTGCCCAGAGGAAACCCATAGCTGCTGCGCCACCGGATCTCCAGTTGCCCTCATTGAAGACACGTTCGGCCCACGATCCCCCAAAGATTGCCGCGACGCCACTCCCGATGTGTTCGAGAACGATGGCTTCGACATCGACGGGCCCATATTGCAGATGGGGAAGTGAAATCAACGCGGTAACTCTGCGACAGGCCGGCATGGAGCCTTGCGGCGTGTCAAAAGATCTGGGCTGATTGTCCGCGAGAGGCTCGGCTTGCAATCCTAGCGGCCCAAGCCATTCGGCAGCAATGAAACATTGGCTAGGCCAGCCACTGCAAACAAGAGCCATGTTTGGCAAGTCAAGCGTAAACCCATTCATTAGGCCACCAAGCGCAATGCAAATGATGGTCTTATATTCCGGAGGGCTGTAGTATTGAAGCAATGTCCCAACAGGCTGTTGTTCTGGTGTTGCCCCGACACATATGAGTCTGCTGGTCATTGCGGTTTAAGGCGTGCTCGTGCTGGCAAGGGCGTCCGATGTTGTCGATCCGGTGTTTTGTGAATGAGAACTGAAAGGTTCCTTTTTTTTCTTCCAGATCAGTGTTGTCCTGTTGTACGTGGGATTGAGGCCGGGGAGCGATTGGAGTTGGTGTTGTGAAGGAGTTTGAACAGGTGTACTAAAGCTTGAATGGCTGCAAAGAGACGGCTGCTCTCGTCCTAGTTTCCGAAGCACCGAAGAAGTCAATGAGCGTAAAATGTGGCAGGAATAATGGGCGTGTTAAAGGAGTGTGGTTGCCGAGCGGTGGCAGGTTGAATACCTCTAAGGACAGTGAGAGAAGGACGTAAGACGACATTCCGCACCGATATCTCCTTCATGGTTCGGGTGCTCTCACTTGTCAAGAGAAGATAGGAAGGCAATGAGAAGCTTCTTCGTTTCCTCGGTCGCTTTCGGATAGAAGTGATGCTTTCATTTCAACGATCTCAGTTGCGTACTAATATGACTCCCATGAGTCCGATCCACAAAACCAACTTGCCCTTCATAAAACGACAATTTACCCAAGAAATAACAKACGTACAACTACATCATACCCACATCCACACCATTTACATGCTACTGCGCTGCCTCGTCAACTTTCCCTTAATCCAAGTCTTCTTGCCTTTGCAAGAGGTATCAGTAGGTATTCAGTATCAGGGAGGAGGGAGTAGCCGTAGTAATTCATCATTGAAAATAAAACTCATGCCACTCCCTAACGCCTAGACAATGACACACTAAAGCTGAAACCTCCTTCTTTTGATAACGCATGCAACGTAAACCTGGGTTTAAATCAGAGCCTACCCATTCCCTTCGCATCAACAAAGTCATAACAACCTCACTCCCTCTCCCCATCACTACTGCTACTGTTACTGCTACTGCTCCCAGCACCATCACCACCTCCAACCACCTCAGTGGCCTGACTCTCAACCTCCTGCTGACTCTCAACCTCCTCAGTCTCCTTCCCCTTCTCCTTCCCCTTCTCCCTCATCATCCCCATCAACTCCCCCAACAACCCCTTCAACTCCCTAACCTCCTCCCTCAACTTCCCAATCTCCACCTCCGCATCCGCCACCTCCCCTCTAATCCCCCCACCTTCCCCATTCTCCTCCTCCATCTCCTCTTCTTGCATCTTAACCAACTTACTCCTGGCCCCCTCCACCCTGCTGGCCCACCCATCCGCCTCAAAGTCAAGGTCTCCCATCCTCTGCTCCCACTCCTCAACCGAATCATCATCCCCGTCTCCGCGCGCTCGGTTCGCCCTAATCTCCTGCGCGGTCTTGACTTCGATGAAGGCGCTCACCAGCAAGAGGGGGGAGTAAATAGTAGCCATGCACCAATCGTTTATTTTCTCGTAGGTGGTTTTGCTCATCCACCACTCCAGCGGTAAGGCCAGCACAAAGATTTCGATGAGGTTGAACGGCGGGATGAACACATTCTCATCTGGTGCTCTGACGAATTGCATCGTCTTTTGCGCAAACATGGCTAGGTACTCGTCGTTGGCGTTGTCGTAGATATCTTCGTAGGCGGAGTTGTAGAGCGCGATCAAGATGTTGAGCAGGATGACCATTACTACAAAGGTGAAGCAGTAATACAAAAGTAAACCGAAGGGGTGGTTGAAGCGCTCGAACCCACTAAAATCGGGCGACTGCATCAGAGCGTTGGCCATGGATTGCACGATGAACATGGCGTCTTCGACGACTTGGTCGTCTGCTTGGTCGAGACCGAGAAAGGCTTGGAGGAAACCGACGACGATTACTAGGAGCAAAGCGAAGAAGATGATGGATTCTTTCATCATTACTTTGAGGACTACCAGCATGGCGCCGAAGAAGCGGAAGGAGTCGAGATACAACAAAAGACGCAGCCAGAACATGGGCGCGGAGACGGCGAGGAAGTTGTAGGATAAGGTGTTGTAGTGGTGCCGCCAGTCAACGTCGGAACCGTCGTGGGAGAAGGCGATGAAGCGGAAGACCAAGCTGGTTGTGAGCAAGCCGTAGAGAATGCTGTTGAAGGCGGACCAAAAGTCGATGATGGCGAACCCGGCTTTCCAGATCTTGGCGAACTCGTCGCACATGAAACCGAGTGTGAAGGCGTATAGAAGACCCTCGATTACGTCAATGTGACCGCTGGGATTGACACTGTTCATGGCAAGAGTGTAAAGGACGAGGTAGATGAAGCTGATGAGCATCTGCGTCCAGTTCTGGTACATGGGCGCGCGCATGCGGTCCGGGTCCAAGTGGGACCAGAAGGAAGTGTTGTCTTTGTCGCGGTATTCAACGAAGGTCGCCGGGTCGTTCTCGTCTTGAACCAACCAGCCGCGCCAGAGGTAGCTGATGCATTTCTGGTAGCCGGAAGAGCCGATCACCCTAAGAGCGTGCAAGTCGACTGCCTTTTCCACCACGTTGGAGGGTTTGGTGGGTTTGTTATCGATCATAATCGAGTAGCGCTTCAGCAGCACCTGGTGCATCAAGAAGTTAATGTCTTCCTCCGTCTCAATGATCTGTTTGGCGATAACTTCGCAAGCTACGGCGCGAAGGGCGTGTAGATCGGCGTCCCAGAGTTCGACTTCGGCTTGGTGTTTCCACCAGCGCTTGTTGACGAGCAGACAGTAGACGACGCATGATCGGTGATGTTTGCCGCCGGCTTCTTTGGCCGCCTTGAGGACCTTCTTCGTGATAATCTTACTACTCGGAGAGGTAATTTGGTCGACGGGGAGCTCGAGAGGGACACATTTTTCGATTAGGTGTCGGATGCGCAGGGCGATTTCGGTGACGGTTTCGGCGGGGATGGCGGAGACGAAGGAGTCTTCGCGGTAGCTGGGGAGGACTGGGTTCGTTAGCTAGGGCTGTCTTCAGAGAGGGAGAGGGAAATACGAACGTCGATGACGATGTTCGTGCCACCAATGATCGTGTCGATGCGATGGTCGGTCCAAGCCCAAGAGGCGCGAAAAGGCACCGAATCTCGCCATGACTGCCCTGTCTGCGGAATCAGACGATGCTGTCGTCGTCTGTGCGTGTCGCGTCGAGCTCGGGGATTACTGTATGTCGCTGCGATGTAGAAGCAGAGTCGCGCAGAGGGGTGAGAGACGTGAAAGAAAGAATCGAGGAGCGAAGGTCGACAAAGATAAAGACGGCGTCGTCAAAACAAGGAATCGGCCCAGCTGCACCTTATCGGAGCTTTCCCGTTCAACGAGTGGTCGGGTCGCGGTCGCACCCAGTAGAGCGAGCAAACAGAAGCGACTGTTGGGTTTAGATTTCCATGGCGACGGGAGGGGAAACGAGGGGTTGGTGGAAGCAAGCTGAAACTTCGACTTAGCTTGTCCGAACAAGGAACCAGTTGACGAGGAAGAAAGGTCGACTGATAATTCGACCGATAACATGGCTGATGACGTCGAGCTGCCAAGTTCTTGGGATGGGTGTTTCGCTAACAGTTCTGTGTGGTTTTGCTGTGGGGGTTCGTTAGTGCAGGACGTGCAGTACCCAGCTCTCAATCCCGCGCTTCGGGACGAGCCATGCAGCCAGTTAGCGGCGGGGTCACAGCGCTAATCGAGCCTGTAGAGGTCTAGAACACCACTGGAACTCGCACATGCACAGCGTCACATTCAGGACATCATGGGCTTGGCATTTCGACGACGTCCTTCGAGCTTCAACGCCGGCTTCTTCTTCATGTTCGATGAACCAAAAGCTATTCAATTCTATAGCCACCATGATGCCAAACGCTATTAAGTCTATCCAATGTCACCTCACCACTAACATATTCCAGCTTGACCCCGTCCTCGTACTCCAATCGCGACCGCTAACCGACTCGACCAAACGCCCAAAATGCCCGCCTTCCTCGCTCCCGACTTGCTCATGACAAGGCCATTGTTTCGCTGATCTTTCGATATCCCTATGAGCCTACAACTACCATCAAAGCTTCCTCCTCTTATTCCTCTTCACGTACTTCACATTGCTCCCGCTCTTTCTCGCTCTTCCCCTCTTGGATCTAGACTTAGTTGATGTCTTCTCCCCCGCCAACTCGTCCTGCTCTGAAGGCTCCTCTTCCAGTTTCTTTCCCCTATTGCTTCCTGACGGTTCACCCTGTATGCCTTGCTCCTCCTCCTGCTCGCTTTGATGGTCGTCGTGTGTCCCCTCCTTGGTCTGATACCCCTCGTCGAGAGCATCCCTCCGCTCCTCCCGCTCTTCTCCGCCAGCTCGACCGTGACGACGGCCCTGACTCCGAGTCACCATACCACTGGCTTCCCCGACCTTACTTGACTCCCTGACCTTATCGACCGCACCGCCCGCACCGCCCGCACCGACCGCACCAGCTCGACCGCGACGGCCCTGACTCCGAGTCACCATACCACTTCTCTCGCCGACCTTACTTGACTCCCCGACCTCACTCGCCTCTCCTCCGTTACTACCCTCCCCGACCTCACCGACCTCATCGGCCGTGTGAGCGCTGGCGGTTCCAGGCGCCGGGGTTGGACGTAGTTGGGGTAGCTGGGATGGGTGGGATGGCTCAGATCGGCTAAAAAGTCTTCTGGCGACGGGTTTCGGGTTCGACGTGGAGAAGAATCCCATGGGTGGCATGGGCTGAGACGACGGCCCGGGTTGAGCTGGTGTACGACTAGTAGCACGACCGACACTGTGCCCCTCCCCGCCGCGAACCGCCTGAGAAGAACCGCGTGCCGGAGAAGGACTGGTATTCAGCACCTTGGCCAATATATCCGATGGGCTGCGTTGGGGATGTCCTCCTGGCCCTGGGCGAGGACTGACAGATAGGGCTCGTGCTTCTCGGGCAAGGTGTCGGATTTCTCTGGCCAAGTGTCGGTTTGTTTGGTAAACGGCCCCCCTCTGTTGTGCGGAGCCCGCGGGGCGGACTACTGGGAGGCGGGGAGGAGCAGGGGCAGGTGCTGAGGCCGTAGCAGAGGCCGGAGCAGCTGCTGCAGGGAGAATCGGGGCACGATTCAAGGCACGAAGCTCCTCCGAGTGTGCTTCAACCCAGGCCATCACCCTTTCCCTGAGCTCTGGAGAAAGGGATGCAAGATACGCGGGGTCGATGTTGATGCCTAGGGCGGCTGGAGGAGGCTGCTGCTGCTCGGGTCGTTGGACATGGGGGATTTGCGGCTCGGGAAGTTCGAGTCTGGGATTATCTGGTTGGTCTCGGTTAATGGAAGAGCCCATGCCCTCCTCTTCGTGATGACGATTGCCTGGAGAAATTGTTGCCTCTGGGTCGTCCTGGGCAGTGTCTTCAACCGAGGCAGAGAGAATAGGAGATCCTTCGCCAGATTGATGTACACCTTCAATGCTAGACAGTACCGATGCATTATGCGACTCGTTACTTGCAGATTGTTGTATGTCGTTTCTGTCGTCATGGGCTTCATTTGAGTGGCCAGTGCTGGCTTCGTCGGCATCGTCATCAACCTCGCCATTATGGTCATCGTCAACATCGTGTCTACCGCTACCTTCGGCCGCCTCGTCATTTGAACTAAGGCCATAGTCGGGGGAACTAAGGTTATAGTTGCTGGAACTGAGACCATACGGACCAGATTCATCGACTCGAAGACTAGGTCCCGGGGTAGAACCGTCGTCAGACTCGTGATCGCTGGATGCGGTGCCGATGAGCTCCCGACAATGCTGCGGGCAGAACTTGACTACGCACTCGCTGGGTTGCGTTGTCAGTCAGTAAAAACTACTTTCGAGTTTCATTAGCTGTGGTGCCAAAGTGAGAACTCACCATCCTTCGCGCTGCCAAATAAAGTGACCCTCCGACCAGTCGATTGGTATACCCCGGAGAAACGGTGGAAGTGCTCCGTGGGTATGGCCTGGCATCTCGGACTCCTCGCAGGGGCTGTTGATGTCGATGTTGGATTGATTGATACTGATGTATCTTAACAACAATACAGGTGAGGGGATTGGAGATAAAAGTGGTGGGATTCCAAGGTCAGCCATTGGTCCCTTGATCGATTGTGATCCAAGGCCTGCAGCAATATTTGGCAAAAAACCGGATGTTGTTGATTGCCGGTTTGACCCTCGACGCAACTATCATATTTCGTTTCGAGGCTTTGATACTCGGATGGAGAGAAGGCGCCAGGTCGCCATAGGTGCAGTTTCCATCATCTTTTGTTGATGTTGTTATGAGCGACTGAGGTTCTTGATATGAAGTGCTCGTGCCGAGGAGGAAAGATCGGTGGATGAAGAAGTGACGATCGTAGAGGCCAAATATGATCCTGTAGCCAACATAAGTACGGAATGAGATGGCGTGCTATCTAGATTACTGCTTTATCGGGCAGGATATTGTTAGTGCCCTAACAGAAACCCTGCGTGATCACGTCCGATTTCTCGTGGTGATCATAGCCAAGCTCAACGACCTTCGTCACGGAACCGGTCAACATTTCTGTCCGCCAAATACAAGGCTATATGTCCTTCATCTTCCCTTGCAAATACCCCCAAAGACTCTCAAACATGCCTTGATCATGGCCTTCCCTCCAAAGCAACACCACCTTCGTCTCCCCATCTTTTCCAACTTCAATCACCACCTCAAATCCCAGTTTACACTCCTCCTCTGTCGTTTCCTCCCGAATATCCTCACCATCCTTCTTCTTCCCCTCCGCCGCCTCCTTCATCTCCCTCTCCCTCCTCCTCCTCCAAGCCCTACTCCAAACATTCCCCCTCGCCCTCCCCACGCCTCGCATTCTCTCCCCACTCCACTCCCAACTCATCAACTCCAATCCCTCCACCGTCTTCTTGACCCTCTCCACCACCTTCCCGACCTTCTCCCTCTCCCTCCAGACACCAACCTCCAACCTCACCACAGCCGGCAACAACCTCCTCCAAACCCCCCCAACCCCCCTCCCCACCTCCTCACTCGCTCTCATCCCCCCAAAACTCCACGCCACAGCCCACCGCTTCGTTTGTTTCCCCTGCACCAGCTCCGTCACAGCATAATTCCCCACCCCCTCTTTCCTGAGTCTCTCCACCACCGTTTCTAGGGAGGTTACCTTCCCGACCATACTAGTGTACCACGTCACCTTCTCGCGTAAGACAAGCGACTCGTCGATCATACGAAAGATGTGCGCCACTTCGCCGCCTTGACAGACCATTTCGACGGGGGCGCCAGTGCATGCTGTCAGGGGCGGGCGAGATTTTTTCTGCGCGGAGAGAGCGAGGTCGGTGGGGGAGGAGTAGAAGGGGGGGTTGCACATGGTGAAGTCTATTTTGTCTATTCCCCGGGCTTGCAGCTCTGGGGCATCGAACGGGATGAGCGCTTGGTCGGGTTTTCGATGCAAGACGGTGATGCGGTCCTCCAACTTGTTGAGCTGGATGTTACGCTGGGCGAAAGAGAGGGAGTGGGAGTCGATGTCGGTGGCGATGAAGGACCAGGAGGGGTGTTGGACGCAACCGAGGAGGGGGTAGATGCACGAGGCGCCGGTGCCGATGTCGAGGCCGATGATGGGGCGTGAATTCTGATTTCGGGAGGAATTTGGGTGGTAAGAGGAGGAGGAGAGGAGGGAGGTGAGCCAGAGGATGTAGTTGTGCCGGTTGGGGACGGGAGGGCAGAGGCGGTTGGGAGGAAGATGGATCTGCAGGCCGTAGTCGATCTTGAGGAGGGTTTTGGTTAGTTGCATTACTGCTGCTGGGTCGTTGAAGTCGAGTTGGTTTTTTGAGTCGAGGCTTTAGGGATGGTCAGTGATGTGATTATGATGACAAGAGGGAGGGTTTTGGATGTGAACTTACAAAGGAGCAAAGTCCGGATCCTTGTGACCAAGATATTTGAAGCTGGGGTCTTTGGTGTAGAGATTCCGAAAGTACTCGTCCGTCCATTTCCGTGGTGCACTTCCGGTAACTACTACGACCTGTCCGGGTCCGGAAGACGGGGCGCTCCGGACATTGTGGGGCCGGTCGGACTCGGGGGTCGGCTTGGTGGCTTCTTGCGCCGGCTTTGGATCGGCGGGAGTGACGGCTGCGTCGTGTGAGTGTTTCTGTCGTTTCGCTTCGGGTTCGCGGACTGGACTGTTCAATCCTCCTTCTCCTGCCAGGCTAGGCTCATCGATCTCTTCAGCCGCCGCTTTCCTCTTGCTGTTCTCCATGTTTGATTCGGGTTGGAATTCGCAGGCGCATGTTGCAAAGTTGAAAGGTTGGAAGTGTTGTCGACGTCGAGACGCGCTGCGGACAGTGAGAGCCGCTGTAGGAGAGCGCTGTAATGACCGCTATGACCGACTGGTTACAGTGGCGTGGGTGCTTATCGATAGCAGTATGCACAGACCACCTACCCATTGCCTGCCGCGAGCTGATTGACGTCGCAATCGGTGCTCAATTGCTGCTTCGAATTGTCACCGATGGAAACAACAATCTTGTCACCATCCTCAGTTCTCGAACCACCACGCCCGGTCTTATTTTCGGCTACATCCCGATTTCCGACTCTGTACGCGCACCTCTTTATAACCGATACCACCACGGGACACCCGCGATCACTGTACAAACCAGTCGAACCAAGCCCCCCGAGCCACAATTCCCCACAGAAAGATGTCCGACCAACAACCGGGCAGCGGTGCCTCGACCCCGAACCCAGCTACTTCATCCACAACCACAAACAACCGCTTCGCCCCCCAAAACAAAACCGTCCAAGAGCGCGTCTCCTCCTCAACAGTAGGCCTCGTCAACCTGGCCGACTTCCGCAAGCGACGCGCCGAAGTTCTTGAGCAACAACACCGCGAAGTGAGGGAGGCGGCGATTGCTGCTGCGCGCGGGACAGCCAATCCTCTCGACACAGATACCAGCGCGGCTGCGACGCCGTTGGATCGATCGGCCACTGGAACACCAGCTCCTGTGACAGACACAGAAAACGGGACGACCACGGGCGGCGAGGGGAAGAGCGAAGGCGAAACCAAGAAGACGACAACAGGGGAACGGAAAGCGAAGAGGATAAAGACCAAGAAGGCATTGGTGAGCTTTGGCGACGACGAAGAGGGGGAGGAGGAAGTGTTTGTCGTCAAGAAGAAAGCGAAGACGCCCGCGAAGGACGATACACCAAACCCCGACGGCGAGAACGAAGACAAGAAAGAAGATAACACGACAGAGGACACACCAACAACAAGCACGCCCAACCGCGAAAGCAGCGCCGACGCGAGCGATGCCCCAAAGAAGAAACTAGTCAACACCTCCGCCCCCATCATCCCCCGCGCCCTGACAAAAGCCGCTCTCCGCCGCGAAGCCGCCGAGCGAGAAGCCATTCGCAAAGAGTTCCTTGCCAAACAAGCGGCCGTTAAGTCGACAGAAATCGCGATCCCCTTCGTCTTCTACGATGGCACCAACATCCCCGGTGGCATGGTGCGCGTGAAGAAGGGCGACCACGCTTGGCTGTTCCTGGACAAATCAAGAAAGGTCGGCGCGGAGAGGGGCGTGGGGCAGGATAAGATTCTGAATGCGAGGAGGGCGTGGGCGAGGGTTAGTGTGGACGATTTGTTGTTGGTTAGGGGGAGTGTCATTATTCCGCATGTGAGTACTACACTTTTCTTTTTCTTTTCTTTGCGAAGTGGTGGGTGGGACAGTGGGTGGTGGTCGTGAAACCGATTGCTGGCGCTGTTCTATGCTCTTCATGCTATCTATGCTATGCCAAAAATGCAAAATGCAAAATGCTCGCTATGCTATACAAAACAAATGCTAACTCCCCTCTTCTTCCTTCTCCCACAGCACTACGAATTCTACTTCTTCATCATCAACAAAACCATGGGTCCGGGAAACAAGCGGTTATTCGACTACTCCGACGACGCCCCTTTGCCTCTCCCTCTCCCCTCCTCATCAGCAACCCCCGGTGCTACATCCACATCCTCAATTCCCGATCCCGCAGGCGCAGCCGCGGCAGCGGCACTCTCAACACCATCAAGCCGACTCGCCGCCCTCCCGGATATCATGACCCTCGAGGGCGCAAACGACGACCCGACCTTCACCAAAGTCGTTGATCGTAGGTGGTATCAGCGGAATAAACACATTTACCCCGCGAGCACGTGGCAGGAGTTTGACCCGGAGAAGGATTATCAGAATGAGATTCGAAGGGATTTGGGCGGGAATGCGTTTTTCTTTTCGAGGTAGTTCGGTAGTCGGTTTTTTTCCTTCGTAAGCATAAGTTGCCGATTGATTGGGTTGGAGAATCGAATCGAATCAAAAATTGCCGTGTTCTTCGAAGGTTCGGTGTGATGTGGTGTGGTGTGGTTCTCTGCCTCGTAAGGCGGCGCCATTTGGCGCGGGAATTGCGTGGATGTGTTCCAATGCGATTCGATGCGATGCGACACAATCAACTCGGAGTAGCTTTAGCGCTCATCCGGCGACGTCGCCATCGCACAGAATCAATGATAATCTTTACTCAAGCTAGCGAAACCGTAAGCAATTGTTCCATACCTCACTCAGCACTCCCGACTTGGGTAGCGGGTGTAACTCACCATCATCTTCTCCTATTCACCCACTAACCGGCATCACCGCCGCCCCCGACAAAACCCCCGTCATCAAACACGACAGTCCCCAGATCATCAACCCAAGCACAATCCACCCCGGCCAAAGCAGGAAACACAACAAGCTTCCACCCGGTCCCAAAATCCAGACGAAGAACTCGAATTCGATTTTCTTCCTTATTTGTCTTGCTTTCCTCGAATCCCAAATGGACCACGTAAGGCTGGCGGTCTCCATGATGGCGTGGCGAGTGAAGATGATGGATTTGAAAACAAAAAGCTTGGTGGCGAAGGAGCTTGCGAGAGCTAGGAGGTGGAGGACGGATTGGAGAAGACTGAAGAAGCGGAGGAGGAGGAGGATGAAGGTGGAGAAGAGGAGCGCGTGGGTTTGGTAGAGGGTTTTGAGTGTAGTCGAAAGCAAAGGGCGAATGTGTGCTAGGAAGCTGGCGGCGGTTGTGGTGGTTGGTGTTGTTGTTGTTGTTGTTTTGTTCGTGAGCGTTGTTGTTGTAAGCGTTGTTGTTGTAAGCGTTGTTTGTGTGTTGGCAGTCGTTGTTGTGGTTGCTGTAGAAGCGGTAGAGATACTTCTCAAAGTGTCGTCGTTCGCAACTTGAAATGTAGAAGCGGAGGATGTACCGACCGGGCTCGAATCTCTGAGGAGCGCCATCCTTCCTTCTTTATTTGTTTTTTTTTGCAGACGCAATCCAAATGCAAAAAGTGGAAATGATGCAGATCCAAGAGATCCCTGTATCAATTCAGGTTCGGTCTAGCCCGCCACTTCAAGCTTCCTCGTTTCGCAGAAGCGGGAAGGGAAGCGGTGTTGCTAATCCTTGGTAAAGATGCCTGAGATGATGCGGCTTGTTGGGGTTGAGCTACGCTGTCCTGGTTCGTCAAGCTGTCAGGGTCAAACGTGGAATGTCGCTGGTTGGTCGCCTGCCTTGTCCTGAACGGGGGCGGTGATCTCATTCAAGCGGGTCTTGTGACGGTATGTATTTGGTACCAAGCAACGTAACAAGCCTCAGCGGTGTGGTCGATCCAGGGTTTTCTTTTTTGTTGTCGACTTGTGTCCAGATTCGGTCAACCGAAAATCAGGGTCATCTAACCTGGGGTTGTTGTCGTCAAGGAGTTTGGTTGAGTTTTGTCGTCAGGGTAGGGTTCAAAGGATCATCGAGCAGGGTACGTTGGTGTTTTGGGTTGTGAGCGTTGGAAGACAGTGGATGACGACCGTTCCTTCGTTTCGAGATGAAAAGGGATCTGGCGACGGAGGAAAATTTGTTTGAGGAGGGGTTTAAAATAAACATTTAAGATTCTTTCCAGATCTCTGATAACGGCTATCTCATGGAATTCCAACATGCATGCACATAAGATTCGTACGCTTTCCCCTTCTTTCCCCCCCCCCGGCTCGCGAATGGAAGCGACATGGAAGCAGATAGGGGCAGAGTGGGGCCCCTTTTGCAGGCATTTGCAGGCATCTTCAGTGCTTTTTACTGGGTAGCTTGGGTCTTTGGGGGGGTTGCCGAGAAAGCTCCATGGAATGTCTTGGCGGGTTTTGCATGCGATCTTGTCTCTCCGGGATCCCATCAGGTCTCGTATGTTTCTCCCAGCCATTTTGTTGAAATATGTACTCTGTTTCCGTGGTGCTCAACATTCCTTTCCCCAGATTTTTCTCTCGCAGAACCGATGATGACTGTTGGTTCCTGAACGTGGGATAATCTCTTGGTCAATGGCAGATGACGTTGTTTTTGTTTTTGTTTTAGCGGTTCGTCAGGTCGCGGGTTGCTTGGCCGGGATGACAGGGGCATGGCTCAGCATGAGGTGGGCAGGCACTGTGCGTGCCGCTGTTGCGCTACGCCATTCGACGAACACTGCGGGCAGCCACGGCGCTGTGGGACGCTGCCCTGATTGGGACCTGAAATGGTGGGGCCGGGACGGGTGCCGAATCGTCATCTTTTTTTTTTCTGGAGGAGGGGTGCACAACATCGAGGCAGTTAAGCATCGAGTATCACTGTCATCAACACAATTTCGACATCCAAAAGTACAAGTTTCCCATCTTCAAAGATGCATTTCCATGTTGACATTCTTCCCCCAAATGCCATCGTTGCTTGGCACATCGTCCCCCGATCTGCCCCCAAACTGCGAGTGCCCGCATCACGATAAACGACGTCATAGACTAGGGCCCCAGATGCCCCACTGGTAGAAATCAGTGGAAACAGACACCCAATTGCTAACGACCCAATCTTTGCCAATGAAACGCGATGACGATGGCTTCCGATCTCTGCCCCTCTGTGACAGATAAAAAAAAACCTTTGTCGCTTGGCGGGGGAAAAAATCCGCTTTGTCCGCGTGGTGGTAGATCAATCGATCTCGAGCAAATAGTGTTTTCTTGATGAGTTCTTGTCGATAAGGTTTTGTCATGCGATGGGTGTTGCACACCAGTTCATTGAACGAGATTTCGAAATCACGACCGAAGCTCACTCGTGCTTGCGTCTGCTGTCGGATGTCATTAAAGTTTGTTGTGTTTTGACTAACTTGGCAGCGACAAGGTTGATGCAGTTGGATCATGTTCACGATATCCAAGACCTGCCGGATTCGCGATGCATGAAGACGCAAGCCTGCAGTTGTTTCGCAACAGGGTTTCACGATATATAATCCGTTTCAAACCTCTGAATGCATTTGCTTTACCCTAACTACCGACAGTTCTTCATCAACGCCATCGCCTGTTTCAACCGAAGCAGCATGGATTTATTCGGACCTCCGGACCATTACCGGGCGGCCAAGTCGGCTTTGTGCTCGGAGATGTGGGTCACCTGTACCGAAGCGCTCGGAAGAAAGTGGATCTTGCCGGCAGCCGATCCATTACCCGTCCCGTGACCCTCGTACGCCACTGCCACCACCAAGTCGCCGGTAGGTTACGAATGATGCACCAAGTAGAAAGTAACGATGAAGACGATTGTGGAGGGAACCTTACAGACAGAATTATCTGCGGCCAAACAACGTCGAGAACATTACCATATGAGAAAGCATAATCCGGAATTGAAGAGAAGGGAGGACCCAGACTTCAAGTTGCAAGCGCCGTTCAAGTGCATCGTCAGAGCTCACTAACAGATTGCGCAGTGGTACACACTTATATTTGTTAGGCGAGGATGAACGAAACCCGGATCCAACCTCCCGGTCGGTAGGTCCCGTCTTTCGGGTGCCCCACCAACTTCGGGGCCGGTCAACCTCATCGAATCGAGAGCGAATGGGTAACTAAAATATGAATGTTTCCTACCGAAGAAATAAGGCGCCTCCGGCCAGCACAAGATAAGTAAAGAGCAGTCTTGAAGGCTCAATCCCACTGCTACCTGCCTTCTTACAATCCACGAAAGTTCAACGGCTGGGCAGTAACACCATCGCCTGAAAAAGTAGAGCAGCTTCAACTGCTTCGGTTCCTATAACTGACGGCTCCCGGAGACCAGGGGCAATGCTCAAATTCTCAGCAAAGGAATCGTAATGGTTATGGGACAGCTCGCCGTTCGCAATGCTGCTTGCCAGGGCCCACGGGTGTGTCTTTACGGCTCGAATCTCGATAAGATAAGAAGTTGTTGCGTAAGCAGGTTAACGACATCCTATTTGCATCACGGAGACACTCAACCATTCTGCAGTCATTTGTGGCTACGAGTCACTCAGATTCTCATTGAGGTATTTCTGAGTCTTGACCAAACATGCTGACTCTTTAGACTTTTCTAACACAGCTTCTCAAAGTCAGCGACTGACCACGTCTGACCACGTCTTAACTCCTAGGCAGCTGCATTCTTCCCAGCGGAAAGAACACAACAATGTGACTGGTATCGAGAGACCCGTCAATACTGATGTAGCTTCCTGCGGGTCCTCACGAGGAGACTGTTTGGCAGGGTCACATCCCTTGCTCCTGTCCCTTGACTCTACCTGACGAGTCCTTCATGGCAAGCGCAAGCTTCCTTTGGTTTCAAGGACGGACGAAGACGAAAAGTCCCAGTGTCAGTCGTGTCCCTGCCATATGTTATATCTGGAAGTTGCATAGAAGCCGTGTCCCTCATTGTTTGTGTATTTTAACCGTGCATGTCCCATCTCTTCTTCGCTTCTCTCGGTCCTCGACCAATTCCATCACTCATCTTTCTACCAATCCGATGCATCGCCTTTCAAACACAAGTCTGAGAACCTATCCCGGTATCTTGACGGGGCTCCATACTTTCCAATATACTCCATCCTTTTTTACAAACTTTTCTTAGCATTCTTTGCCTCGGTCTCACACCTCACTGCCGTGTGCATAACAAGAAACAATCACGTCACTTCAGCCTTAACGGTCTACCATCGCAACCCTTGACTGGCTACAACATTTTGACTGAGGAGGATACTGAGGATGAGTTCATCCGGGCGCGCCTCGGCCGACCAGATCATCATGGGAAGTGATTTCGGTACAACCTTCTTCGGTGTGGCTTTTACCTGCCCGCTGGTCAAACAAAATCGATCGCATTGAAGTATCAAAAAAAAGCCAGGTGGTAAGTTCCAGCAATTTTCGCAGCGGCTTTTCTGGCCGTCAACCACTGACTCAGTACGTGATAGTGCTTCCTGACAGCAATGCTCCGCCGAACACACATGCCCACCGAGAACCAATGGGCGCCCCTCTCCCGTTCTTGAATTCTCCTCTTTCCTCCCTCTCTTCAACGATCGCACCAAAGCTTTCACTCACCAAGTCCCTCCGTGCCTCTCGCGCGGCCGACCTTATCGATGCCCTTGACGTAGGCATAGCCCACATTGTCGACGTTTTCCCGGCCGAGGTCCCCGCCATTGAGCGTCTTGAAACCGTTGCCGAGGTTCTCCAGCTCTTCCTCCGCGGTCTCACGCGGACGGTATCATCACCACATCGCTCTGGTCACGGATCCAGCAAGCTTCTCTCGTCTCACTAGGCCAAGGTGCGACTGCAGCCTCCAAGATCCCACCACACCTTCTGTCATCAGTTCTTGCACACTGCAACACCGCTTTTTCATCAGCAACCATCAGCATCTCAATCAAAATGCACAACAAAACAAGCATGAACGAGTTGTCTCCGCTCAGCCCCTTCCTCATGAGGGTCCTCTGGGCACTCTTCACATTGTCCGCGCACTCCATCGCGATTCTTGATGCCACACCTGGTGGCCCGCATGGAAGGCCGCAGTCATGTCGGGTGTCAGCAACAACGGAACAGCAAGAGGATGACCACTCATAGGCTGCTGACGGAGCCGGCAACTTCGAAGAAGCCAAATCCGGCATCGTCAACATCGAGAACTTTGAGCCCAAAGCCATCGACATCCTTATCCGGTACATCTACACCGGCATCTGCGACATCCCCGCCCTGTCCCCCACAACCAAGACCAACTTCGTCTCCTGCTTCGAGGTCTAGACAGTCGGCGATTACTTCGTCCTTTTCCTCCCTCACCAAAATCGCCCTGGACACCTTAACCGCCGAATTTGACTCCAAAGTCGCCCAGCTCCAACTTAACTACGACTCCGGCTCTTCTGCGCCAGACGACAACGTCTCCCCCGACTGGCTCCCCGTGCTCAGGCGGAAGTGGTGAAGCGCCTGGCCTTGGAACGTTGGCGCTTGGTTATGATTGTTTGGTGTGCGGTTCTTCGCTCGTCGGGCAAGACCCCGGGTCAATGAAGCGAGTTATGAGTGGGGAAGTTTGTGCTGGGCAGCAGCTCGACCAAAAAGGTCACCCAGGAAGAGGATCTCGATAACATCGAGTCGAATGCCATGGAGGACTATCATGGCCCAGCCTTCTGCCGCCTTGAAGACTTCCACCTCTTTTGCCGCCACACGGAGATGTGGGTGCTGGACTTCAACCATGTCCGGGACATCACCTTCGATCCTCCTCCTGTCTTTCCTGCGCTTCCTTCATCTGCCAGAGGAGGGAGAGAATCCACCTCTTCCCACGCTTCTTCCCAGCCGCTGGAGCTGCGGAAGAAGCCAGGAAGATGGTATCAAGAAAGGGAGTCTATGAGGGCCCATCCTTACAGTTTATTTGGACGGCAACGCTAGTATTCTAACTCCCCAATCCCCTTTGCTCTACGATAGCAGGGTATTCAACTTTCTCGACAAAGACTGCCAGGGGCAACATTAACCCCCCTGGAAGCTAGCCAACACACAGTCGACTTCCGCCACTGGACACACGCCTCGTCGTACTCCGAGCGACACCTCCCTTCTTCTAGGGGTATCGCCAACTTCTTCAACGTCAACCACTTTCATTGTGAACCCCTAGTGGAGCGAGCGACCTCCCTCTCCACTCTCACCACTTCGCTTCCACTCCCAACCTAACTCCCGAGAGTTGGGGGGTTTCACGGTCGGCCATAACCAGCACATTCACTTCTGCGCCGATGGTGAGACTCTGAGCCGATATTGTCGATGTGGACGCGGTCCGCCGTGCAGTTCAGGAGATCATTCCCAGGATGTTCATCCATAACGTCGCCCGCAAGGATATGTTCGTGACAGATTATTCGGCCTTCCCGTTTAAGTTCGCCACGCTGACGACTTTACTGGTGCTGGACAGGCAGTCACTGTAGCTGCCACCGGCTTCGACCTCGGGTCTACGACCAATGTACACCCTGCGTTTGTTGGACCCAACGGGGAAAGTTGTGTCATAAATACTCACTGGAGGGCCCGCATGACTACATGAGGTTGAGTCATTGCACTGAATAGGGTCACTATATGTAGGCTTCTTCAGGTATAAAAGGAGTCTCACATCCTACTCTTCTGTTCACAGAGTGTCCGCACCCGCAAGGCGCATTATGGCCTCTCTCTTTGCCGTTCTCTCCTACGGGGTGAAGTGGTATTCTCTCTCTTTCTACCTAGGGGGGTTGCTGAGTCCTGGTCGAGGGGCGGGGATACGATACAGTCATACGCTGGCGCGACCACATGGTAGGAGAGGTGATCGGGCTCTCGGGGGCCCATGGTGACCAATTCGGCGTGGATGACGGAGCCCATATTCGAGTACGACCATGACCGGATACCGAAGCCTGGAAGATCTAGTCGCATCTCACGCCGCCTCTCATGTTGGTGGTGGCTTCCTCAATCTTCGACATGGCCGTTGACCTCGCGGCGCCCGGGCACCGTACCGTGCTGCTACACAGATACTTTGCCTTTTGCAGGAAAAGTTGTCGTGGCCGAATGGGATGAGGCCTATCAAATAGGAAAGAAGGTAATGAAATTTACCTCAACCCGAGAGCATATGCAAATCGCACTATGGTGCGACGGGTCGTACTTCGCCGAGAGTGGGGAGGGAGGCTATGCGGTTGTTTACAACCGTATTAACCCAGCCATCTCCGCCTCATCCGAGTCCTCCTCCCTCGCCGCCTCGGTCATCCTCCTCGGGATCGACCACTCGTGCCGTGAGTTCTTCACCGTCCCCATTGGCTCCTACATCGTCCTGCTACAGCAACAACTTGTACTATGGGTCGATGCCCCCGGCCGTGCCCCACCCACCAACCCACCCGCTGCCACCGACCACCGACCCCCTGAGGCTGCCGCCCAGCCCCAAGGGCAATAGTGACTGCCCTGGGTGACAGACTAGTAGGTCAATGTTATTCCTAGGTTATGAAACCTATCACTGACAGTTGCACAGGGCCCTCCCCGCATTCACCTTTGCGGTGGATTGCGGCAAACGCCGTCACGGCAGGGTTGAACCCCAGCGACGTTTCGGGGTATATCGACTTACTTCAAGGTCACCCGTTTAAGACGGACGACGATTTCTTACGAACATTTGCCATTAATGAAGAAACCGAGGATGTTGTAGGGCAGGACCCGGACTGGGCGCATATAGCATTGCTTCAGCGATTCCTCCAAGGCTTCACTATAAACAGCGAAGGATCCAAGCCGGAAGAGTACTGGGTCAGCCGCCATTCTGGGCCTTGCAGTGCCGCCGCATTGCACCGCGCCCTGGCGCCTTTCCTCAAGCACGTGCCGGATCTTGCGACACTGGGACAGGGACAGAGAAAAATCACCGAGGTTGGCAGGCCAACGCCAGCACCATTACGGCAGCCAGCCAGCCCAGCACCATCAGCTCCTCATCTCGAGCACGACCATGAACAACGACGTTGACGATGTACTGGCCGGGCTGTGGGCCCGATACGCCACCGTGGTTTCCTCCACAGCAGAGAAATCGCCTCAGTCAATCGCAATCCTCAACAGGATCGCGGACTAGGAGACATCTGGGTTCACCCAGTCATGGCCGACTGGTCGCCGCTGGGAGCTCTGGTCATAAATTACGGCATCAGGAAAAGTTCCGAAAGGGTGGGAAGTGGTAGACGTCGGCGGCAAGTGGTGTCTGGTGCGGTGCGCGGGGTATCAATGATACCGGATCCTGCCGCGGACATCTTCTCATACACGGATTGCAGACCCCTGGACATAGGGGTCTGCAATCCGTGTATGAGAAGATGTCCGCGGCAGGATCCGGTATCATTGATACCCCGCGCACCGCACCAGACACCACTTGCCGCCGACGTCTACCACTTCCCACCCTTTCGGAACTTTTCCTTGCAATCCGTGTATGAGAAGATGTCCGCGGCAGGATCCGGTATCATTGATACCCCGCGCACCGCACCAGACACCACTTGCCGCCGACGTCTACCACTTCCCACCCTTTCGGAACTTTTCCT
>RANZ01000559.1:0-21291 GCA_009805285.1 Neurospora terricola FGSC 1889 | reverse complement strand
TCTAAATCACATAGTCGCCAAAAATGCCCGTTTCYGTCACTATTTGCCCAGCTTCCTGGAAGATTTATTAACCTTTCACTCCCATGATTTGTCCGTATACGTGCACCTCCCCCACGARAAAGGTGGCTTGCTTRRGYAGGACCTACGCTCCATTGCATCAAATCGCATCACATCGGGCCAAGCCAGAYTAGCTTCAGCGCTAACTGAGAGTGCAGCAGATCATTGTACGTACTGACAAGCTGCTCCCATTTTTGAATGGATTTCCCCCAATGGCACGGGACGGGGACATCACGAGACTAGGGACGACGGGAGAGGGCCGCTCCATGATCGCGGAGCCGGAAATGCGTGCCTATACTCCGCAATTTCTACTGGCGGACGGTGTGAAGTGTGGATGGAATATCATGACAGCACCAATGGTGTTATTACAATCTGGGCATGGCATTACGTACGGAGTGCATGTCGCCCTCGGTTCTCGCAATCAACCTCAGCTCATTTGGTGCATGAACCAACTAGTTCGAGAGCTCCAATRATGCCGGTGTAGGTCGGAATGGTGACGAACTGGGCAAGACCCGGAGCGAAGCCAAAATTGTGCGCGAGGAAAGAGTTGAGGCTCTCTCCTTCACTGCGCCTAGTGCGGCCTCCAGGACGCTTCGTATCGCAACCAACCGACGGAAGGAAACCAATTGCTCCACGACAACGACTTTGATCCCAAAAGACTAACCTGACTATTGACTATGTCGACATATCGTTCCGAATCACACGTCGGCAGGCCGCAATGACGAGGCCGTCGGATCTTGGTTGGGGGACATCTGCAAGATCCAATTGTGACGGGAAGTCCGCATCCACGACAATTATACAAATCGCAACTCTGTGTTTGGATATTCGCAAGAATTACCAGCGGAATACGAGCAAGCTGAGCGAATCCAACAAAACCATTAGAAATCTGACCCAAAAGGAGGATATTCACAGTCAATCTCCCCAGCCATCGATGGCATGCAAAATGGCGGCAACGAAAATCGCGAATGGTAGCGACTGTTACATGGCATCATTGACATCGGTTTACACCCGCGCCTGCATAAGTGCTGTTACCCAAACTTTTTCCCCATTCATGAGGCCTGATCACGAATCTGGCAAGCTGCCTTATGTGGGGGTAGTAAAGCAGGCACGGGTACTGTTGTATGACTGCGCCTTTCAGCCTCCGTCACCTCATCGTTCCCACGTCAAGTTATCCATCTGTACGCACCCGTCTCTATTGTCCTGTTTTGGGAAGAGAGCGCCTATAGAGATCGATTTGGCTTGGTGCTCGCTCACATGAGAGATCACATTACTTGCACGGTAGTGCGGTGCGCTGTTGTACACGGACGACAAGTTGGACACGACAGCTCGTTACACTACTTTCGAGACTTCCAAGATGATGTTGAAAGACGAACGCAAAGAGGTCTTGCATGCATCTATCTCAACCAAAGATACGGCATTGTATATGGGACGCCGCCACTGTCGATGGATGGTTGAGGCTGAGCAGCTCCGTACGTGCATCTCGACACCAATGGCCTTCCTACCAGCCTCGCGCGACCTTTGAAGGCTGGTTGGCTGGGTCTATAATCTCTCTTCCTGTGGGCACAGTTTTTCCATCTCGCCGCCGTAACCGCGAAAACAAACTCTAGCCGAACCTAGCTGAAAATCTGGGCCTGGACCGGTGCCGACTTTGTTGGTCATTTTCGTGTTGATATCGATACTGTCACTCGCCATTATCTCTACGGCAGTGACGGAAGTTGCATCACCCAGCCGTAAATGAGAAACTGAAAAGGATTCACATATTTTGCCTCTTCAAACTCGGTTTCCAGCCTCTCAAATCGTCTGGTTCGGATAGAGAGCAAAAAGGAGGCCTCTTCCTAGCGCGGATTCGTTGCTCGTCGGTTGTGGGACGGGACCCCTTTCTTGCAACCTATCGCCTCAATTGAACGACTGGCGCGCGGCTGACCAGCCACTGATTGATGTATAACTCAAAAAGGGGTCTGGCATCCGGAAATCGTATCGATCTATCAAGATAATGTGCCAAGTGGGGGAAGATCTGTGTGATAATGTGGAGGCCAAGACTCCAGTTGATGCGCGCAGTCAGTCTCTCCGACGGATAGTTGCAGGTTTATTGATCGCTGGGGCGATCTTGGGATGGGAGACGACGGCAAAGGTCAGGAATCATCCAAAGAAGAAGTCAACAGTGGTTGACATGAAGAAGCGCTTGGGGGAGAGAGAGTCACCGTCATCCCATGCTCATTCCACATTCATCCTCCTTGAAAGTTCGCCATCCTTTCCCTGAGTCCTAACTCATCGCCCAGTTTCACCGGAGGAAACAACAGACGGAAAGTGATCGATCCTAACCTGCCAGGAACGTCGTCGAGTGAGGCTCTATCGTTGAAACAAGATTTCTATCCTTCTGTCTCTCCACTTCCTCCCAACATTAGCGGGCTTGTCCACATACTTCTTGTTTCTTTTTCCCTCTTCGTTTCTTTTCCCACCTCCATCAGATCCATACAATACCCACATCCACGACAAATTCCCACTCTCATAATACTACAATCTGGATCTAAGTCGTRTCGCCAGTGGCGACACCCGTCCGTCCTCGTCCCGTGCCGCTTTTCATCTCATCCCATCCGACCATCCACTCTGCGTCCGCTCCGCTCCGCTTGGAGACAACCCTCCTAAACCCTRGTCCCGCTGAAATGTTCCGAATCCCCTCTCTTTCACGCGACCAAATCTTCCCCAAAATAGGAAGTGGGTGACTGAGAGCCAAGTGGCGACCGGCCAATGTGGGAGACAAGATGAAAGAAGCAAGCAAAGACAAGAAACGGACAGGGACAGTGGACACACTTGACCGGGTACTTGGATGACGAGATCTGGCTAATTTCGGGAACCTTGAAGCCACTATTCCCAGATTGGCGTCTCGTGAGCTCGCGTACGATCTTTCATTCACAGGCTCTCCGTGTTGATAGGGTTGTAGTTGAGCGACCTTTGACCGCTTTTGGCAACTTGCCTTCTGCGTCCATTTCCCTTTTCATCTAGGAGGCGTGATGCTGATGCGTAACATTGGTGATGAATGGCAGGATATCGGGAATAGGAAAGTCGGATCCAACACGAATCAGTGGCTTCCTCGCCTGTTCCCCAGTCCAGCAGCTGTGACATCGCCTCGGGATAGCATGGAATTCAATGGCTAGGACGAGAACCTGACTGGCAGCTGGTAGCAGGACGTACGTAGGTGAGTTTCCTATGCGACTCGAATTAGCAAGTGGGCTTCACTAATGCCAGAGACATATGGAGGCGAAAAAGAAAGATCCCAATTTTATACATATCGAGGCTTACACACAACGGAATCAGTGGGCAGTGTCTCAACTTTAGAAACTCCGTTACCCCTAAATGGATACTGGGAAGATACTTGCGACTCCATTTGCGAAGTCCTTCGGAGTTCTCATGACTCTCCACTCCCGCCCAAGCACAACATATCCCCACGTGTGTATGAGTGGGGGGCAATTTGGGTAGAAAAAAGCGAAGAGAACAAGACGGCCAAGGACAAGTGGGCGTACAAGTTGGGCGTTGGATTTTTCTCTTCTAAGGTCTCGGCATGAGGTCTAGATACTTCTAGTCCCATGCGGTAAAGTGAGCAGGCGAGACATGTCAAACATGAACCCATCAAATCACTTTGTGAGAGGAGAGAAAAAAGTGATTGACTGTGTCGAGAGGCCGAAAGTGTTGCGAGTGAGGCAAAAGAGGAATCCAAATCRCCATCGCCTCGATCACCGATCAAACCCTTCAGAGGAATCAGGAATCAGGGAAAGTCTCAAAATCTCGCCAAAACGGTTTTCAGGGTCCTGGCACAAGACTGAACCACAGTGAACTAACTGATTGAACTTGATATCTCTTTGAATCAGGGGAATCCTGGAATTCCAAATCAGAAGCAAGGGGAACTTGTCTGTTTTCCCAGGTTCCCGTCTCTTGGGGTTTTTGCTTGGCTTCACGGTCCCTGATGGTTGGCGCGGTGGTAGGTGGATACAATCCAGCCCTGGTTTGTTTGTTAGTTAGTTACAAAACGCCAAAGCTTTGCTGGATACAGGAAAGTTTTCGGCTTTCTATCGGGTGAACGCCTTAGAGCGATATCTTCCAGTATTTAAGGGCCTTGAAGGAGACGGAGAGAGGCATAAAGAGGCTTCTGTGGCATCCTAAACCCTTGTCATTGTCCCATGCCGCTTCAAACGAAGAGCAGTTCCTCTTTGAGAAGGCGAATGAGCGCTCCAAATCTCCCCTGTTCAACCCATGACCGAAGAACCAAACTAACAAACAAACCAGTATCGAATTGTAATGTCTTTCTTGGTTACATGTAAGTGGTGATCTCTTTGCTTTTCTCAGCTTGTCAAGTCGACATATGTATGTACATGTAAGCAGGGACAGGGCTTTCTAACTTACAACCTGCCTACAGTACCTGCCAGCGATACATGTGCACGAAATACATACTAGTTTAGTTACTAGTTTGATGTCTCAGATACATTTCCACTCTTTTTTTTGTCTCTTAAGACTCTGGAAAGAGTTTACTGTGTATTAAGTACGTACGTTGGGCTAGTGTGCTGCGAAGTAGGTAAAGCAGGAACATCGCCAAGTCGGAGTAGGTGTGGGCGAGCTGAAAACGGGGAAACTCACAAAGTTACATAGTAGGTGCGAGCGAACAAACGAACAAAGCTCTCGGAACGACATCATCCATCCATTCATCCATTCCAAGCATTCAATTACGGTATGGAATTCACTATTAATCAATATGTAAGTGATAGCTAAAGTGACAATGACATACGCAAAATGTGAGCACACACACACACACACACACACACACAACATTTGTCTGACCCTACATTTGCAAGCACCGCACTTGTACATATAACACTCATATGTAGCACAGTGGAATTTTTATGAACGGGACTGACTATCTGCCAGTCACGGCGAACGAACGAACGGCCAAACGAACGAAGCGAAAAGCAAACATTTTGATATCAAACTTTTCCCCTCCTGCCCCATTCCGTCACTTTACCCATCAAGCATACGAAATCCGACTGGTTGAGCTTTTCAAACGGACGACGTTCACAAGTGGTGACTAGTGTACTGCGTAGTCCGGTGCCCCGCCCGACTCGACGACTCCGCCCGAACCCGTTGTTCCGGAAGTCACTTGCCGGCCCCGCTTCCCCCCGTTGGAAGCGGCACTTGATCCCGTCCCCGTCCCTTTTCGATTTTGTCCCTTGCTTTAGTCTTTTGGCAGTTCAGGCACTATGCGGGCTGATGAGGTACATACTGTGCTTAGCTGTGCTGTGCTGCGCTGCGCTGTACTTTCATGCATACAATATAGCTGGAGTTGACGTACGCAGGCGAAGGCAGGTAATATGTCGTGTATTATGTCGTGTACGCAGTAGTGTAAAGCAGTGCATTGAAGTGCAGTGCAATGCAGTAGCTACCGTATCTACCATCAAAAGTGATAACCCGGTACCTGGCTCCTGGCTCCTGGAAACAACATGGGGTAAAGTCGTGCATTTGATATGCGTGCCCAGCATGCCTAGATAGTCGATCTATCATCTATCGTGAGGGGATACACAACCCACGCATGAGCTGAATGGAATTTCAGCCCATCTAGTTTACATACTATCGCTAACTAACGTAGTACGACTACGTTTACCTATACCAACCGCCGGTCTAGCTTCAGAGACTAAAGCCAGGTCAACCGAACAAACATCGACTACGTATCTTCCATCCAACCGGTCCGTTTGGCCGCACCGGCTCACCTGGGCCGGCCGACCTCCCGGCAGGCATCAATGTGATGTTAATGTGCCCGAACGGTAACGGTACTCAACTCGGCAAGTCTCCCCCGTTCGGCCCCCTCCCCAGCTACGCCCATCCCCCGGCACATCCCCGGTGCACCCCCGGCAAACCCCCGGGATATCGGGTGATCTGTGATCTAGGTGCATGAGATCTCGATAGAGGAGCCTAGACTAGCTGACTAGTTGCTGTGATAGGGCGGTTTAACCGGGCGGCTTAGGCAGGCTTATGTAGGAGAGTAGGGATGTGATGTGTGTTGTGGGTGTTGGGGGCCTAGGGGTCTGAGGGGTGTTAGGGGGCCGAGGGGGCTTTTCGGGCTTTGGAGTTGGGGTTAGGAAGGGGTGTTGGGGTGTTGATACCCGTGGACTTGAAGAGCAAACATGCAAACAACTTCTGGGTGTACATGTCAGTTCCTCGGGGAGGGTGGAAGGCTGGGAGGTTGAGGCAGGTGATAGATCACGGGGTTTTGTTTGAGTTACTGAGGGGCCACAGAGTCCCAAAGTTGAGGAGACGGAGTCATCACTTGATGCTCTCCTTGTGGACTTGAGGTTGAGTCAGGTGAATTGGACGTGTGGAATGCGTAGTGACAGTGGCTTGGGTATTCGTTGAGCGGATGACAGCGCTGTTGAGAAATGTGATAGTGTTATTGTATTTTCCATCGAACGGAGAGAGAGTCGACAATTGACTGAATCACTTTTGAAGAACCCGTTAGCTAATGTAAAAACTGTGATGGACCTAGCAACTAGCATTGACACTTACAAGTGCAGTTGTCCATCTCCAAATCACCCAAAGTCAGCACGCGAATGCTTCGAAATCCCGTGTTGCAATGTAAAAGATGAGACAGAGGCTAGAATGCCACTTTCACAGAACCGTTAGTGTAATTGCAAGTGCCTGAATTACACATACGACAAAAAAAAAGAAGCGAAGTGAAGTGAAGCGGACCGTCCCGGTCTGGAACCCCATCGGCCATAAGGATCGGCACCGGAGTGAAACCGAAAGGCTGCCCGACGGCGCTATTGCCGTCGACATGGTCGTCGGTTGTCATTGCCGACAGGAGCTCTTGCTCAACGGTTTCTGGTTAATCTTCTTCATTTCCAGTTCACAGCTCCGGAGTTGATACTCCGAGATGTTGCCCAAAGACAGTTCCTTAAGATGACAGCGGAATGGGTTGGGCTGGCTGGTTATTTTGAAAAGGAAATGAAAAAAAATGTTGATCTTCTCTTCAATAGCAGGCTTGAGAGACGTATGTACTCCGTGTTGGAAGGACTGTACCTGAGTGTCGATGTCTAATGAATGACCCCGTGCCCAGTCTCATCATCTTGGCGATGGTCGGTCTGACTACAAGTGAGACGCTGTCAGCCCGTTGTTGGGTTGGGCATGAAGATATCGTGGGGTCTTTGGTGCTGGTCTTCACCACGGACGATCAATATTTCTCTCGTATCCTCTCGACTCGGCCTGATCCGAACCCTGATGGGCTGAGTTGGGGGTCAAATTGGGGGCCGGACCGGCCGGTAAAGTGAGGCTAACGTGACCGGTGAGTGACGCGAAACGTGGTGTCTGTAGATCCGGACGGGAACTCTGAAGAAGTCAACGGTAACGGCGGCAACGAGTTAATTAACGGCTTCAGAGGTGTAATAAGGAAGAGTGACGGAAGTAACTGTTTGATCGTGGTTTTCTCTGGATTAAAGTGTCTCTGGATTGTTTGAGTAGAAGCATTTGAAATTCAGTATGGCACCAAGATCGACTGCTCTTCGGTTATACTGAAGACGGAATGGTGGGTTTTAGGCAACTGAATCAACTATTGTTTCCAAAGGTCGAAAGAAGTGACTTTCCCGGTCATATGTGGTAGCCTTGTACAACCGTCTATTGTATGTCGTGATTCCGTATGCGCACTTGTGAGACATCCTAGATTGATGTTTGATGCGTGATACTGAAGATAAGAAACAACAGATGTGAACCCGAAAGGCATTGCTGTTTAAAGATGGAAAATTTGTCAGTGGTGGAAAGGCAACGACATAAAATGTGTCTAATTCTGTAGAGGTAGTTGTCTGACGGAGAAAAGGAAACGGAAACCAGCGCGGCCTAGAATACTGGGAAGGAGTGAGTGTCCGTGACTGGGAAGCCGGGTGAATGAACGGACACGGATTTCAAACATAACCTTAGTTTGCCAACGAGGTGACGACAACCAGCTTAAACTACTCTGGTTAGAAGTCGCGGCCCACAAAAAGACCAAAAAAAAAGTGTCGGGTTAAGCAATCCAGTAGTAGCACACCGTCCGGAGTCGAAACCACACTCTCTCTGATAGCTGGCGATGGACTGACCGCTATACCAACTACCTCCTGAGGTGGACGTTACTGCTAAACCCCTCCCGGCCCCCGACGGTAAGCGGTACAGGAAAGGTCACTTATATGGGCAGGTCCAGTGACGACCGTCCCTGCAGATTCTGCGCTCTGAACATAGGGATTGGGAAGGTGCGGTTCGGATGAAATATATAGCTGGATGACGTTGTGGGCCGATCCGGCCTGGAGGGTTGTGTTGTGTCGCGGACAGCATTAACTCGCCGTGTTCGTGTTTAACGTCACGTCAGGTCCAGGAACACAACTGAGCCACATTTCTCAAATTTTAGAGCACTGCTTATCGCTGTGTAGAAGCTGACCTTTTGATCACGGCCAGTCATTATCCTGAATGAAACAAAGGGGATGGGTACCAACTGTAAATATAATCGCCCCGCTGTCTATTAAACCCCCAACCGTCCCCACCTGGTGCACTAACCACCGTGAAGCGTAGAGATAAAGAGGATGTTGTCTCCTGGCTGAAGCACGTAGGCATCTTCCTCTTCCAGCTCCCAGTCGCTGTCATTGATTAGACACAAGATACCTGGGCGGCTATTTGGTTTAGGTCTGTTAGTTAGTGCTTTACCAGAGCACCGAGACAAAACATGACTCACAGTTCACCACCAAGCACAAAGAGATCAGCGCGGGGATCGGTCATGAGCGTCTTGCATAGATACTTGATGAGGAAGCCGACGTTGGCTGGCTTGCCTTCGGAATCTTGGGCTGGTACTGAGAGAGCATGATGCTTCTGGTTGGAAAAGAGAATCTCAAGGCCGCCGCTGGGGAGGAGGTGGCGCGTTAGTGACATGTCTACTGCTAATCGGTCTAAGGACGATACTCACGAAAAATCGACCGTGATGTCGATCGTTTGATCTTTTTGGTCTGACATGGTGATATGTGTCCGGCTTCGAGTGTGATCAAAGCGAATGTCGTTGGTGTTGTACGGATGAAGTTGAAGAATTCAGGTAAATTGTGCAGTGGATGTCCAAGAACAGGATATTTTGGCCGAATTGATAGCTGCATTTCTAGGTTCTGATTGGACGTTTGCTGCATCTGTGACAACTAATTGCACAACCTGGGAAACCGCCTAACAGTGTTAAGTCGTGCAAGCAACTGCAGTGGAGTCACTTCAGGCCCAAGCAAGGGCCTAAAAAACTCCAAGCTTGGGGCCTACAGCCAATCATTACGACCCCTCTGACAGTGACTTCTTTAACTACAATTCACGACTTCCCATCACTCACTGACTGTTTGCTGGTGAGTGTGATCTGTAAATTGGGGTCAAAATCGAAAAGACAAATATCATGACGGAAGCAGCGATTGACACTCGCTATCTTTCGGCCGGCGCAAACAGGTACGCCGCTGCCGCTGACTGGGGAGGGAATGGCCTGGTGGCATTTGGCGCAGACATCAACGTCTGCCTCTGGAATCCTTCGGTATGACTACAACATGACTTTCCACTCAACCGAGATTTTTGCTAACACCTGTCCCAGAACACTGTTGGCATCTCCCAGATCTTGAGTGGCCATACAGCTCATGTACGGGCCGTCAAGTTCCTTCCAAGGTTGCAAGATGAGAAGTCAACTTACCTAGTAAGCGGAGGTGACGACCAAAGCCTTCGGGTCTGGGCCGTCAACGGCGAGACCGGTGCCGCAACATGTGTCCAAACCCTGCAGGAACACACGGCCCCTATCAACTACCTCGCAGCTCTCAAGAGTCCCGTTGGCAGCACCAAGCGTCGGATTTTCGTCTCGGGCGCAGCGGACTCTACCGTCAAGGTCTGGTCCTTGGACGTCTCATCCGGCCAAGTCACCCTCCTTCAAACCATCAAGACTGCTAAGAAGTACTTCCCCTTGGCCCTTGCCCTGAGCCCCTTAAACGACGAGGGAACTGCTCTCATTCTGGCTGTTGCCGGAACCACCAACATCATCCAGATCTTCACTGCCTCGACAGCAGACGACACACAACTCGAATTCACCCCTCAAGCCACCCTCCCAGGTCATGAGAACTGGATCCGATCTCTTGATTTCATCCGCGAAAAGCCAAAGTCCGAAGCCGAGAGCGACATTCTTCTTGCTTCAGCCAGCCAGGACAAGTACATCAGGATATGGCGTATTCACCAAGGCAGTGCCCTGTCTATGCCCACCTCGGCCGCCTCAGATGCCTCTGCTGCTGCCGCCGCCTTGACCCCCGGTCCGGCCAACAAGATTCACAAGATCAAGGTTGAGGGAGCTGATCCAGCTACCAACAAGTACTGCATCATGTTCGAGGCTCTGCTCCTTGGTCACGAAGACTGGATTTACACCGCGCGCTGGTGCCGCTCTCCTACTTCCACCACCTCTGACAGCGGCGAGGGTACCCTCCAACTTCTCTCGGCTTCAGCAGACAACTCGCTCTCGATCTGGGAGTCCGACCCGGAGTCCGGTATCTGGATCACCGTCGCCCGTCTCGGCGAGGTCAGTCGCGAGAAGGGCGCCACCACGGCAACCGGCAGTATCGGTGGCTTCTGGACCGGCATGTGGTCGCCCTCCGGCAGGACCGTCATCACCCTCGGGCGCACCGGCAGCTGGCGCCGCTGGGACTGGGACACCGACGACCAAGCCTGGAAGCAAAACTTTGCCGTATCCGGGCACACCCGAGCCGTCACGGGTATCTCGTGGTCCCGCAACGGCGTCTACCTCCTCTCCACCAGTTCCGACCAGACCACCCGCCTCCACGCCGAATGGGCCACCAACCCCAACCCTTCCTTAACCACCAGCAAGCGCACCTGGCACGAGATGGCCCGCCCCCAAATCCACGGCTACGACCTCAACTGCATCGACTCCCTCTCCTCAACTTCCTTCGTCTCCGGCGCCGACGAGAAGCTCATGCGCGTCTTTACCGAGCCCAAAGCCGTCGCCCGCATGCTCACTCGGCTGACGGGCACCTCTTGCGCTCTCTCCTCCTCCGAGTTTGACTCCCTCCCCGCCGACGCCGCCAACATTCCCGTGCTCGGCCTCTCCAACAAGGCCATCGACGTGATCGACGACGACGCCGATGCCTCCGCTGCCGCTGGCGGTAACCCCGACGGCGGACGCGGTGGCGACGTCACGATGCAAGACCGCGAAAACATGCTCGATCCAGCGAGCATGGTGCGCAAGTCCGCTTTGGAAATCGATCATCCTCCTTTTGAAGAATCGCTTAGTCGGCATACGCTCTGGCCCGAAGTGGAGAAGTTGTATGGACATGGTTACGAAATCTCCTGTCTTGCCGTCTCCCATCCTTCTCCCTCTCCCTCCTCCCCTCTATCATCCGGCGAGAAACAAAAAGAAACCCACCTCATAGCCTCAGCCTGCCGCGCCGCCTCTCTCAACCACGCCGTCATCCGCCTCTTTGAAACAGACAAGTGGACTGAACTCCGCCCTCCCCTGAAAGCGCACACCTCCACCATCCACCGCTTGCGCTTCTCTTCCGACAACACGTACTTGCTTTCGGTAGGCAAGGATAGACAGTGGGCTGTCTTCCAGCGCGACTCCAACTCCAGTGCAGGATACACCCTCCTGCAACTGAACCCCAAGGGTCACAGCCGCATGATTTTGGATGCGGCGTGGGCGCCTAAGAGCAGCTCTTCCTCTGGAGAGGGGGGTGTGGATGTGTTCGCCACGGCGGGTAGAGATAAAGCGGTTAAGGTCTGGGTTAGGAAGCCCTCCCCTTCTTCTTCTTCCCAACAACAAGAAGGGGAAGAAAAGAAGAAGGAAGAGTTTACTTTGGGTTTGTCGCTGACAGAAGATCAACCCGTTACGGCACTGGACTTTGCTTCGGAGCCTTTGAGTGTTACCGAGGATGGAAGTAGCACCTTCCTGCTGGCCGTGGGCACGGAGAGCGGTAAGCTATCGGTGTTGGCGATCAAGGTTAGCGGGGATGGCTCGGAGGTCAGTGTGACGGAGACGTATAAGGTTGGGGAGCAGTTGTGGTTGCCGAAGGCGGTGATGCAACTTGCTTGGCGGCCTAGGGTGAGGAAGGGTGGTGACCACAGTGATGAGGATGGTAAGGGTGAGCAGGGTGAGAAGCAGGCGAGGGAACTGGCTATTGCTGGCGAGGATGGGTCTTTGAGGATATATGAGTTTTCTCTTTAGGCTTGGGTACGGAAAAGAAGGCTAGAGTAAAATACATGGTATCATATTTGGTTCTTGGGTCGATATAAGAGATTATGGGCGAGTGACGTGAAGTGGTTGATTGTTTGATGCCCGGCCGACACAACTCTCCGATCGAGCTCAGGATGGGACGGGCTGGCATCGGATGTCGCTGCAAGATGTTGACAAAGTTTGTTGATAAGTATTCCGCGGCTGACACCCATCTAAAATCTGCGTTCGTAGGGATTGTTGATAATGTACTGCTATTAAAGACTACCTCAACCAGGTGGCCCTGTCCTGTTCTTCTATGCAAGAATGTATATAGTGTTCATCTATCGTTTGCCGTCTCCCAACCTTGACCAGCTAGCTTCATTACGTATGATATTTCTTTTCCAACCCTGAACGCCTAATAACCCGACTGATACCCCTTGCCTGCCTCCCGCGTTGATCTCCCAAACTCATTCCCGCAACATTAAAGCATACACCACTAAGGTCGTGTGGTGGGGAGCGTCGACTGCGCAAAGCCAATCCCTCCTAACAAGGTCGTCCTTCCTTTGTCGCGAGCACCGGAAGGTCCGGAGATGGGTGCTATGTCCACACCATCGACTGTCGAGTTGTTGAGAGTTGCACGAAGACATGGTGTTGATGTTGTCCCCAGTCTGCCGACCCATCTACTTCCTCGTTACCAGAGAAAAGGGAGATATCCAACCCGATAGCCCCGAATTCCCGTAGTGACGCAAGATCTTCCCCTGCCATTACCGACACCACCGACACCTCCAACACTGCCCCAACGCACCACCCAGACACAACTTAAGCCACCAAGAAACGCATCAGGTCCTCAACTGACCAGCCTGTCTCCCTTATTTCTCGTCCGATAGGTATTTAGAGTTCCCTAACAATCCCAACCGTAGCATCCGCCGCCCTGCCCAAGGCTTCCACCGTCTTCTCCGATCCCAGCAATGCGCTCTTGGTGACGGTAACGGCATTGTGGACGACATCGAGGATCGAGTCCTGGGCGTCTCCGTGCATGTAGAACCAGGCGCGGCGGGCGATGAACTGCACATGTTGCGGGAGGTAGAGGAAGGTGGCGATGAAGGTGAGGGAGACGAGGAGGAAGAGGACTGAGTCTGTTTTGGGTTGTTAGTGATTGACTTTTGTAGTAGAAGGGGTAGGAATGGGGAAAATGGTTGTGGATGTGGATGGTGAGGAGGAGGAACCCAAAGGGAGGCAAGCCAACGTACAAAAGATGAACTTCTCAATAGGCGTAAAGATGTACACGCTCATGGTAACCTCAAGCTGGTAAATCTTGAGCTTGAACCACTTGCTGAAGGCCTCGAGGTAGGAAGACATGATGGGCGTTTGTGTGTCTGGTGTCTGGTGTCTTGGTGTATGTGTGTATGTTTACTCGGAAAAGGCGGGAATCGAGAAAGAACCGTTGCGGTTTTGCGATCGTTCGATGAAGGAGTTCGATTTGGAGTTTGCGACGGGCAACGCGCGATGCGATGGGAAAGGCGGTAACAGACGAATTACAAAAAGTCCACAGTTGATGATTAAAGCCGGTCAAGGTCAACAAGACAAGAGACGAGGAAACGAAGACGAAGGATATCGCGCAGGAAAAAGGCAGAAAGAAGCGGCAAGGTCAGGAGGAATCCGGTCGAAATAGGTTGTTCAATGCAAAAGGGTTCAAGGAATCGGATGTCCAAGAGACGGAATCCTAAAATCCGCCGTTTCAGTCGCAACAATTCACCCACTGCCACTGCACTGCTGGGGAGTCGCGAATCACTGCACCACTGCGTGACAGGGCGCCGCGGCGACGGGCGGGACCGGGAACTTTGTCACCGCCTGCAAGGCCCAGAGCGCTTCTCTTGAGACTTTCATTCAGTGCCACTGCAGTGTGCCAATTGTGCAGTTGCATGAGAGCAGCAGTGCCTGCCCCGGAACCCCGGAACTGCCATCAATCGAAGAGCCCAGAGCGAGCGACTGCGTTGTCCCCCCTATCGGCCTATCCGCGCCTTCCATGCTCCAAATGCTGAGCCCCTGAAATTAGCGTCGTGCAAAATCTTATCGGTACATTATCAGTGGTTATTGACTTGACCGAAAGCCCCACCACATCGGTACGTACGCCGCGCGCGAACCGACTTTGGCCCGTGGCGAGACGGGCATTGCGACCGCGTCCGTTGCCGGCCCCGACGACCGCGCTCCGCAATTGCCAGCCGGATGCGACGATGCCTTGTGGCTCCGTTCCGTCATCATCATGAATGATCCCGTCGTGACAGTCTTCGGCCCCGGATGATGAAGACAATACTTCGCCTACCAGCCCTTTTCAGCACAGGAGGTCGAATTCTGAAATATGGCGCCCTACCTTTTATCTCGGGCTCGGGCTTGGGACGGCCGGTGATCGCAACACCAGCGGGCGCTGTTGCCGCAGTAGCAGCACGGACACCAGCAGCGGCGGCACCGTTCACCACCACCGCTCCATCATGGCTCAAACCATGGCAAATGCCTCCCCGCCCTAAACTCCCCGAGGACGAGTTGGAAGAGGTTTACCTCAAGGGTAGTGGTCCCGGTGGGCAGAAGATTGTATGTTCTTTTTCCCTTCCCATATGCTCCCCAAATCCCCAAGCTTGCTCCCACCTCTTGGACCCGTTCCCTTCCCATCCCCCCTCCCACCCTCCTTCCCCCGTCCTCCCCTCTCCCCTCTGTCTCCTCTCCATAAACCCAACTAACTCCCCTCCTCCCTCCCTCTAGAACAAAACCAACAGCGCCGTCCAGCTCCGGCACATCCCCACCAACATCGTCATCAAATGCCAAGAAACGCGTTCCCGGACACAAAACCGCAAGCTGGCTCGGGAGATCCTCGCCGCCAAGGTCGACCTGTTCCTCAACGGGGACAAGTCGCGGGTGGCGATCGTGGGCAACGTTAAGAAAAAGAAAGCGGATAGCAAGGCGAAGAAGGCGAGAAGGAAATATAAGAAGTTGGAGGAGGAGAAGGGGAAGGGTGGTGCTGGTGGGAAGCTGGTTGAAGGGGGGGAGGTGGAGGGCGCTGAAGGGGAAGAGGGGGAAGAGTGGGAAGCTGAAGGCGAGGGAGAAGGTGAAGAGGTGGAGGGATATGAAGAGGAGGTACAAGAAGGAGAAGAGGCTGAGAAGGGAAAAGAGGCTGAGAAGCGCGGAGGAAACGCGGATGGCGCTAGACAGTGAGGATACCCATGGTGTTAGCAAATAAACGAAACATCGAAGCCATCTGGTTTCTGCCACTGGTTTGTACCCCAGACCATGTCCGATCATGCAAACGGCTGCTTGTTACTCGGTTTCCAGAGCGGTGAGGATCGCTTGGATCGGTATCGCCGCCGCCTTACCGTGGGGGTTCTCCTAATCGTGAAATCCATAGGCTCATGCATCGTGATATTACTGTGGATCTGATACCTTGACGGCCAGCAAGGCCCCCTTTGACCTTGGCTTGTATCATCATTGTTATTCTCTCACAACAAACGGAAAGGCAGCTAAAAGTGCTTAGGAATAAAGAACGCTGTTTGAATTTTGATGATATTTTCATCCACGATAACCTCGAATTGCCCAGTTGTGACTAAAACTTGCTGCTAAAAGTGTAGTAAATAGAGAAAGGGTGTTGGCAAGATCAAGAAGCCCGCATACTTGATCGCGCCTATTCCACGCATTCGCAGCCGTCGCCGCCCACCCAGAAAACAGAAAAAAAGAGGCCATTATTTATGTCTTCTAGTAGAGAAAAGAGACGCCAACCCCCTTCTGACCACGCTCACTACTTTTTGTATAAGAGAGACCTGTGCGGAATACACGCACAATGCAGACATGCTACTTGATGCAGATAGGGGTGTTATGTCCCCAGTTGACGCTGGCTCGTGACAGTCGTGGATTTGTCCATTTATTGAACTACATACAAGGTGTAAGCCGACGACGCCCCGCTTCCAACTGCAACAACGACCTCTCAAGGACACCCACTTTAGAAGCACTTGCGGTGCACGATCGAGGGACCGCTCTCGTCGTACTCCTGCTTGGAGATCCACATCTGCTGGAAGGTCGAGAGCGAGGCGAGAATGGAACCACCGATCCAGACGGAGTACTTGCGCTCGGGAGGAGCAATGATCTTGACCTTCATGGAAGAAGGAGCAAGAGCAGTGATCTCCTTCTGCATACGGTCGGAGAGACCAGGGTACATGGTGGTACCACCAGACTAGTGACGATTCTGTTAGCGGGCCTATCCTGTACTGCCAACTCCACAGCGAACGGGGACTTACCATGACAATGTTGCCATAGAGATCCTTCCTGACGTCGACATCGCACTTCATGATGGAGTTGAAAGTGGTGACGTGGATACCGCCAGATTCGAGACCAAGGACGGAAGGCTGGAAGAGAGCCTCAGGAGCACGGAAACGCTCGTTGCCGATGGTGATGACCTGACCGTCAGGAAGCTCGTAGGACTTCTCGAGGGAAGAGCTCTGGGCAGCGGTCTGGATCTCCTGCTCGAAGTCGAGAGCGACGTAGCAGAGCTTCTCCTTGATGTCACGAACGATTTCGCGCTCGGCGGTGGTGGAGAAGGTGTAGCCACGCTCAGCGAGAATCTTCATGAGGTAGTCGGTAAGATCACGGCCAGCCATGTCAACACGGGCAATGGCGTGGGGAAGGGCGAAACCCTCGTAGATGGGGACGACGTGAGTGACACCATCACCGGAGTCGAGGACGATACCGGTGGTACGACCGGAGGCGTAGAGAGAAAGGACGGCCTGGATGGAGACGTAGAAGGCGGGGGCGTTGAACGTCTCGAAAACGATCTGTGTCATCTTCTCACGGTTGGACTTGGGGTTGATAGGAGCCTCGGTAAGGAGGACGGGGTGCTCCTCGGGGGCGACACGGAGCTCGTTGTAGAAGGTGTGATGCCAAATCTTCTCCATGTCGTCCCAGTTGGTAACGACACCGTGCTCGATGGGGTACCTGAGAGTAAGGATACCACGCTTGGACTGAGCCTCATCACCGACGTACGAGTCCTTCTGGCCCATACCGATCATGATACTGGCATGGTGTCAGTTTTTCGAACGTCTTACAGTGTTGCGCGCGCGGGACGCTGGGGAGAAAATGGCATGCATACCCATGATGACGGGGACGACCGACGATGGAAGCTATCGCGACATGTTAGCATGGCCGGACGTTGGGTCTTGGCGGGGGCAGAGTAGCTCTGCTGACACGTTGCCCGTCTCAAGCAGGAGCTCCTCGCGGGAATAGTGGGAACACTTACGGAAAACAGCTCTGGGGGCGTCATCACCGGCGAAACCGGCCTTGCACATACCCGAACTGGGCGTTTGTTAGCTATTGTCCATCGTAATGTTTACACCATGTAGAGCGGGCTATCGGGGGCGGCGAGGCGTCGATTGCGGGCGGAATATGACGCTTCTCCTAGGAGTCGGTGAGGCGCGGGCGGGGAAGAGGGGAAAGCTTACCCATTGTCGATGACGAGGGCGGCAACTTCTTCTGTTGGCGGGAACGCATTAATCAGCTTGTGTCCATGATAAACAATAGAGGGAGATGATGGCAGAAGTCCGGTGCGCCGGCGACAAGCTCTCCAGCGCGGGCAGACTGGGCAGCAGGAATGTGGACATGCTGTTACGTACCCTCCATTGTGATAGATTAGGTGGTGACGAAAAGTGTCGGATTAAGCAAAAGGTACAGAAGAAGAGTTATTAAATACGCTCGACGATTCCCGGATCGATGGAGCGATGATGATTTGGCTGAGAGTGGTGTTGCCGGAAGACGTAGAGACGTTGTTTGGGCAAAAATTTGGATGTTGTTCGGTAGGCGGAGGAGTTGGAAAAGGGGAGGTGAATTTAAGGTCAGCTTTTGGGAGTACGAGGCGGCGGGTGGATTGAGGGGGGAGAGGTAGGGGAGGTAATAAGGGGATGGATTGCTGTGGTGCCAGGTGCGAGGGAACGGATGGCGGACTGGGGGGACGGTTGATTGGGGACTTGTGGACTGGGCCGGGACTGGACACTGGCTGGAGGTGCTGGCTTCTACTGGCTTGGTTGGACTGGGCCTGGCGACCTCGCGGCATGGGACTTGGCGGCGGCGTGAGGAAGGAAAGGCGGGCAGGGCACAGCAGGCGGGTACGTTGCTGTTGCTGCCACTGGTTTGCGACGAAGACACCGATGTCACTGATGGCACTGACACTGCAGTGACAAGCGGAAGTCAGCCAGACGAAAGCTCCCGTCCCTCGCCGGGCTGCGCCTCCTGGACTGTTGGTTCACGATGCGGGATGGATCACTACGACTACGTGCACAGCACAGCGCTGCGCTGCCTTCCACCAGTCCCCTCCTCGCTGTTCACTTCTACTCAAAAACCACCAAATCACTGGCCGCACCGCCCCCTTGCTGTCTGGCATCTTCGTGGACAAGTTGTCAACTCGCAGTGTCATGCTTGATCGGGGTGGCTCGAGGTGGATTCCTGAGTGGCCTGCGATCCGTAAAGTGGGTAGGAGACACCGCCTAATTTTGGGAGGACAAGGGGATCTTCCTGCCGCCAACACACTTTGGGAAGGCTTCCGCACCTCGGAGGCGACGTCTCGACATGTCTGGCAACTGGCAGCCCGTTGAAATTCAAAGGGGATTGCGATTTGGGACACCACCGGTCGCCAGTCTATTGCAGCCCGGCCGGGGTCGTCACCGCTGCGTGCCGTTCGACGGGCAGCTAGACGATTGTGAGCGTGGGAGCGTGGTGCGTGGCTGGGTCCGTGGTCCCGTTGTTCAGCGTTCTCAATGCCCTCCCCTGCGTTGTTGCCGTCGTACCTGGTCGTTGTCCCCCTGTCGCACCCCGTTCATTACTTGTTTATTACTCCTCCTGAAGAACGCGTTTGCAATTCCAGAAGATCCAATGTCGTCTTTACCGTCTCTTCTGCTGGAGCCTGGCTGATTGCGATCTCTTGGAGCTTGTCCGGATCGCAAACCCCATGGCCCCGGGGGTCCGAGTGTCTTGAAGGCTCCATGGGCCGCCCGGTACGGGATCTGACGGAGATAGCCTACGGTATGCACTTGGGTCCATACGGTACGGAGACTCCCAGCAGCGGTGTCATTTCCAAGGAAACACCATCTCATTGGGAATGAGAGCGAGGTATTGCCACAGTCAAACACCAACAACACCACCACCACCAACTTATTGGCGTCAGCTTCATCCCACCATCCATCACCTTCACAGCCTGGAATTGGAACTTTTGTTTCGTTGCTCACGTTGGACCAAGTTTAGCTGACGTATGCCCCATTAGGTATCCGGGAATTTTGCATTCCAAACGACAAAGACATCGGGTCGAGATACGCATCAGTGATCATTATCTTGTTTCGCCAAGCAGGCATCTCGTCTCCTTTTTTGAAGCCTGACAGACATCTAGGCTCTTCTTCCGGCGCCCGCTATTCTTCCCTGCGTCTGCGCGAGTGGCTTGCGTATGCACCGCACTTTAAGATGTCAGCCTTGTCAGACGTTGGAGCGGCATTCCCGGCAACGATGATCACTATTCTCCCTTTCAGTGATCTAAAAGGAGCATCAATATCAGCAGCCTAGAGTCTTTGTCTCGATTTATACACAAATCTACGAGAAACAGCCGCCAAGCGAAGCGACGAGTTCCGCAACGCGTTCGGACGTGGCGCGGCTGGTCCATTCAATCATCAATGCATGTGTTCCAGCGTGGTGGGTATCGATGACGGTGGGCCAGGCAGTAGCATTGTGGGCGGGATTCCGACACAGCTTGAGTACCTACGTGGACGGCAGAGACAACACCCAACACTACCTACGGACCACTCTGGACCAACCCCGCGCCGACGTCGAAGATATCAGAGCACTCCTCGTGCTCTTGTCAAAGTGTCAAGCGATCACGCTTTGGCCGTGAAGGGGGCCATTTTCAAACACAAGTCCTGTTGGATGCTCATGGTCAATGCGACCTTCTCCAACCAGTCCCCAGCCCGTTTTTTACCCTTTCGTTGTCACCCGACTTTATGCGATCCTCCGGAACGAAGCGAAGCTACCACTGCCACTTTGAATATGCTGTCACTCAGGTCATGTCAGCCTGTCCCGTCGTCTGTGCTGTCGTCTGTTGTCTCCCCGCAACAACGCCCGGCGACGAGGGGCAAGGTGGGGCAGCCCACTTTCCTCATCGTGCGTTGAGTTCCAGGTTGTGAAAGGTGTGGAGGGGCAGTGCACAGACCACTTCGCTCGGGAAGCTGTTAAAGCACATGAGCTTGGCCTTCATCTTGAACCTCCCTTTTCCACCCCTGAAGATTGATGATGCCCATGTTCGTTTGATATTCAGTTTCCTTCTAGAAGCTGAAGTCATTCCTTTCTAGGGATATGATTCCGGAAGATTAACCTAAGCGGCAACAGCCTTGCCTTATTCCAGAGATCCTCATAAGCAAGCGGCTCCACGTCTCATTCCTTTTCCAAATTGCCAGCCACTAACACCTGGGGAAGGCGCTAAGCCGCTTTTGGACCGAACTTTCCTGAAACCCAGAGAACAATCGAGATGGGATTGGACAGCAATCGCATTATCGATAAGTCAGCCTTGCGCAAACCATTCATATCGTTCTTATACTATTTGTACATGGCGGGGCGCAAACAACAACTTTAAAAAGTTAACTGATCAAGTCATCATCCATATCAATCCATCACACGAACATCGAGGACCCTGTTGGACCTCTGAAACAGCTACTTCGTACCAAGCATCGACCGAGTCTACAAAGCAAACAGACCAAATCTCCACGTGTCAACCAGCACAACTCCCGGCGCAAACCATCAGACAAGCCAAACAAGAAACCACAAACCCCAAACAACACTTAATTACAACCACAACCACATCCAAAATGGAAAAGAACCTCAACCAGCTCCTAAAATGGAGCATCGAAGCCCAAGCCGCCGCCTCCGCAGGCCAATCCCACCACTCCCACGGCACCCCCGCCTCTAACAACTCCTCCGGCCCCGCCACCGGCACCGGCGCCGTAGCC
>RANZ01000558.1:0-21376 GCA_009805285.1 Neurospora terricola FGSC 1889 | reverse complement strand
GACTTGGTTATTTGCGACGGTCGCATCCTTTTTTRGYRATAAAAASYACTCTTTTTRACTTTTCTCAATAACCAACACACTGCACAGGTTGCACAGAGTACCAAAATGACCGCAAAATTGAGGCGAACAATCTGCAATTGAGTGCACTTTAATGCATCTCCTGGTTGAGGAGAAATTTCAATTGCAATGTCGTTTTGTAGGAAATCCAGTACTGTTTGCGATGGTTATTGAGACAWTGTCTCGCATCCCCATATTAATGCCTGTTTGGGTTAGTCAGGTGGTCCGTGTTTCTGCACATTGGACCCGGATAGACAGAAATCGTCGCTCCTTCTAGTTTCGACGCTTTAGTGGGCCCATAGACCACGACCTTTAGTGTGGATTTCTATGGCACCTTTGGTGGGCCCAGCCTGAAGCGCCTCTACGGTGGAAGGATGGGTGTTTCAATTAGTATTCAAAAAGACTAGGATATAGCTATATAAACCCTACRTAATATTAGATCCCTTACGAGACTGTATTGCCCGCCGTACGCCTACCCTACTACCTGAATTAATAATACTCTTAATATTATTTAAAATACTAAATACTTTTCGTTAGGTAAATAAAGCAATTGCCCAACTATATAACGTTATTAAGAATAAAAATGATTTATCCTTATCATTTAAAAGAATAGTATTAAATTTTGTAAAGGGAGGAGAGGTTGCTATAATTAAGTTAGTATAAATTAAATGTAATTTAGGTAGAACTTAATATACTGAAGCTATAAATAGACGATATAGAATATATAAAAACCGTTCTATATAAGTTAGAGGGGTTCTAAAAGTTTTTAATAGCTGGGCTATAGTATTTAAACGAGTTAATAATGACCTTCAAGCTGCATATAAGAAAGTAGATAAAGCGAATCAATAGACGTAGAATAGGGCAAAAAAGAATGGTGAGGAGGTAGTAAAGGTAGCTAGAAAGTAGCAGTTTGAAGGTAAGCTCTAACCTTTTAAAATATATGAATCGGGATATAAGAAAGTATAAATTTTACGATGTGGTGGTTGAGATTTGAATATAACCTCATTTCTAGGCTCAATTTGGATGTGCGTGGCCGTTTTACTGGTGTGGCCGTTTTACTGGTGAGCACCCACTTTAGGGGGTGCGAGTCTGGCGAGGTCCAAAAAAGTGGGGGCGTGGCACGGGTAACTCCCGTCCCTTCAATTGATGCACCGTCACAGGCTGTTTCTGGTACCTTTTGCTCGTCTTCCTCTTCAACCTGGAACTTCTCTCCACCCTGAAAGCCATTGCACACACGAGAGCAAGAATGCGACACCGGTTTACATTCGCACCTGGGTGGGAGGCAGAGCCCTGAGCCTCGCGACTGCTCCGACACTGGACTGGATACACCGCAATATCTGATACAGCATCACATCAGCATCAAGTGAATGCCGCCAACCAGGTACCCATTCAATATCGCTTCGGCCAAATGGTACGCTCGCTGCTGTTATCGTCCTCCATTCGTCCTTTGGCCTATAGAAGCTGACCTTTTGCAGTGCGCGATGCCGTGGAACTCGCATTACCAACGGTTACACAAACCCACAACGAGAGAGCGAAGACAGCGACCGACGAGGCCAACATCGGAATGATAGCCCATCCATAACCTTTACTCCTCAACACACGTGCATGTCCAGCTCCAATCACACCAAGCCCAAGTGTACCGGCATCTTGGCCCCCGAATCCCCCGCTGTCATCGATTTGACATCTCCGACGACGGAGAGCAAGTGGGCAACAAGTGGGACGAGAATTGTGCGGGTCTATGTCGGCCATGTCGCAACATGCTCTACATAAGCACAACCAACATGTCACCAAGAACCTGGTGCACGACAATCATAATACCTATTTGGGACAATCACCATGGTACGGTGTGCCCTCCTTCTGACCATTCGCCTAGGAGCCTCGACGTTTGAGCTTGCCCTTGAGACACGAAACATATCCGAGAGCTTCTAGACCTCTAGACCCCCATTGTTTCCAACTTGGGCATATCAACTGTGCCTTGCTGTGCCCTTGCAGGACATGTACAAGCCAGCCTCAACCGCCTCTGATGCAACGTTTGGAGCGCGAGTGCCGACGATTCGAAGCTCTACCATGGGTGAGGCGCAAAGACAACACCTTTTCCAGAGCCCGCCAATTCGGCGGCAGATATCTGATACATGTTGAGTCTTGAGCTGACGGGAAGCCTTCCGGTCTCTTATCAGCCAATACGGGTATCATACCCCACACCAAGCTCCCTTGAACAGAAACGCCAATGCTGCAAGAGTCTGGCACTTTCAACCCTACACCTTGAGCTGATGCTCATCTTGCAGCCCGTGGCGCCATTTAGGTCCCATCAAGGGTGCTTTCGGGACCGAGAATCACTGCCTTCKCGACCGGTAGAGGCCCTGATATTAGATACGATGACGATGGGGTAATGCGACCGCGCGAGTATCAAAGGGCGCCAAGTCGCACGCCAGCTCCAGGTCAGCCACATCCACAACACCCAGCCGTCTTTGCATACTGTCATGGACTTCATCAACAGTTAGATTGGCCTTCGTGAAAGGCGGCAAACAAGCCCGATGAGATTACCAATGCTGGCTTCCGGAGGGAGAGACAGCCGCAAAAAATGCGAGCGCGGGGTCTCTTTGAGATGCCGTGTCTTTCCTCAAGACCATGAGGCTCTCTGTTATCCACGTCCTATCTCGACAGCAACATTCATTGGCAAAATGAAGACCAGTAATACAAAAAGTCGCAGTCCACTCCCTTTCAGGATATTTTCCGTCTGCGCCAACATGTCAGTTCCGAGCTGATGATGTTTTTGGAATAGGTGATGCTGATGTTAATGATTGGCACACATACTACCAGACACGGCTAGAACCACCCCAGATTGGGTACCTCTGCGCATCAGTGGCCTCGTATCAGAACGCAACATGTACCTTTTGTTGATGCGCAAGCCACAAAACCCTTTTCTTCTTCAAGGTAAGTGAAGATCCTTACCAAGCACAGCCCTATGGCATGCAAACCAAGCTCTCATGTAGGGGATGTAAGTTAGACACCGTAACAACGGGCTGTTATCACAACATTCCAACATCTGATTTTCCTGACCACAGCTGGGTAGGTCTTTTGAGCGTTTGGTATTATTCAGAGATGACTACGGCTTTTCAGTTTAGTGTTCCGCGAAGGACGGCCATCACCACGAAGCTGGGCGTTGCACACAGCATATTCCCGATGAGTGACCTCGGATAAGGGTAAATAAGGCACCTACGCTTACTGGTCCACCAAGAAACGACTACTCAACTTGACACCCCACGAACTGGACACACAACCTTCTCACATCAGGCTGGGCTGGCACACCTCAGCCGCAGTCCGAATTATTCCGTAAAGGGGAGCTTCCTGTTATCCGTCTTACGTCCACTGTTGATTCGCAAAGTTGCTTACTTTGTACTACACTCCATGTAGGCCATGGGCACACCAGCACTCTTGGCAGGTGTTGCAGCGAGTTGTATCAAGAATAGGGAAACCGGCGGAACGAGCCGTCGCGGCTCAGCCACGCCGAACTAGTCAGGTTGCTTACACCCTCAGCGACCTTCAAGGCGAGCCTCGGCTCACATCCAATAACCAGGCGGTGACGTATTTAGCAAGCCCCCAAGYAGAAGTGACTTCTTCCAAATGTTGAGGTACTTGCTGAGGATGACACCGGTTTCCGTGACTTTGAGAACAAGTCAACAGCAGTACAGCATCCAACTGGTCCATTAGATGTGTTGTGATACACATCTTTTGGGACCCAGAGAGGAGGTCATCATCAGTATCTCTCTCAGTCACGGGTGCCAAGTCATATGTGATTGTGCGGTCGAGCCTTCAGAAGGGGGAAATGATTGACTTCAGGAAGCCTCCCCCGCACACACTAACCAAGCCACGCATAACTGCTTATTTACGGCGTTTCGTATTCTTATTTCCGTCGTGTTGGTAATGAAGGCATCTCCAAGGTGTGCAGTTATCCGAGTTGTCAGTCAGCGACTGGGTACTGATTGTATTCGGTCAGCCCACTGCACTGTTGTTAGAGAACACTTTCACATTCCTGGACAACAACCGACAGCAATCACTTGTACACCAAAATGCGCGTAGTAACTGCTTCTAGGTCGGCCTACAACCTCTATGCCAAACAACTAGAAGGTAGGTAGTGTCCCTTTACCCCTCCAGCCCCTCCACCCACCAAGCCACCTACCCAACCTGCTTGAGCTTCTGCTTCAGCTCATATTTGACTTCAAAGCTCAGGATGAACTTTGTGTAGGATAGCTCGGTCTGAATACCGACGTGCGTACGTCATTCAACAACAAGCAACAAACAGAAAATATACCCCGAGGGTCTGTCAATCAGTAAGTCTGATACTCCCACACTCCCGGGTGTGTTAAACTCTTCATCTTTGATGGGTGGCGTGATTTCCACGCCAGGCCACTAGGCCCTTGCTGTCGTGGCAGGTTATCATTAGAAGCCTTCCATTTCTGTCACTCTTTATAATGTTTTGTTCAGCTTCAGCCATGTTGATCCCCAGCCGTCGCCATGTTCGGAAGTTTGGGTCCAACATGGTTGATTGGAAGTGAGATTTGGATCTGGAGAAATCTGTCTACATCTGTCCATCTAGGTAGCCTAGGATGCTGGCATGGCGCCTTGGGTTGGGGGATCTACAGCTGAAAGCATGCTTCTTTGTTTCCGGAAAGGAAAGAGAGTGACACTTGGGTTTCTATCATCTACACATGTCATGATGTGAGTTCTGAAGTGAGGTCTGGATTGTGAGTAAGGCAGGGGATCTACACTGCAATGATTCAGATTCACAGATTCTCCTCCATCTCAGAACGGCAAGGAGTGACGCTTCTGTAGCATTTCCCAACTTCCCCAGTGGAAGTCGAAGAAGGAGGTCTGGAACTTTAGCGGCCGTTCAGTAAATGGTAGGGTAGCAACGCACCTGTCGATCCCACAACGAAAGCAATCTTCGCAATGCGCTGATACACTAATGCAGGTTTGATGGGGGACACTACTGCACTACTACGACTGGAATTGCGACTGAACCCTGTGCGCATCTTCTCCCTATCCAGTGTTTATCAGTCAGTTGATAAGGGAGCTGTTCTGGTGTTGACTGGTCCGCCGGACTGCGTTCCGGCGGTCTTGTTGCAATGGTAAGTCTTGGGTTCCATTATTAGCGTACGTACGTGAGAGATTATGTTGAGATTTAAGAAAGGAGGATTGACATCATTAGGCCGCTGCATCCAAAGAAGAGCAATTGAAGGCAGAGTTGAATGAAGGGATTGCTTGCCAAGCGGGGGAGAAAAAAAAAAAAAAAAAAAGTAATTTTTTTTTTTTTTTTTTTTTTTCTTCGAAAACTGAAAGAATCTCAACGCTTTCCGACTGCGAGAAGCACCTTCCGCGACGGCAAGGGGTCCGCCCGGATACCGAAATGCGACGCGGCCGCTGCACGGTGAGATGACCCGGCGCCGGGGCCGATTTGGTTCTGCTTCCGGTTTGAGTCCGGATCTACTGTCCTTTCTTTTCCTTTTCTTTTTTCCCGCTTGGGTTTTCGATTTTTTCTTTTTCCACTGACGCGCGTCAAGATAATCCACATCCTCTTCCAACCATGATGTATTACGCGCATCGCATGAGTCTAGTCTGGCATCACCCACGTTTTCTTTCTCCTGTAATCCCTTGGCTGCATATCATACTATCATCATATCATGTCATGTATGTCTTGATCGTAATTATCCGTAGCGTGGTTTCATGCCATGCCATGTCATACCTAAACCATGGTTAATAAGGTGCAAATCTCTCGTCATATCTAAAGTCACCTCTACCTACAAGTTAAGATTGCCGGCATTGCCATGAGAGCGGCCGCCGAGACCCTTATCAGATTCAGATCTTTACCTCCTTTCTCTCAAACATAGCGTCCGTTATCAGTTAAATCTTGGCGACTTATTCACATAGCAATTACCGGCCGATGAGACGGAATCCTACCTACCCATTTTTTTTTCTTGAATCTGGATCGGATGGGCGGCTTAGTGGCGCAGGGTGTGTCGGATGCCGAGACTTTTAACGGCGTATGCGCCGATGCGGGCCTGGAGTAAGCGGCGTTATTAGCGGACGGTTGCGGACGGTAGAGGCTTACCGGGGAGGACGGGGATCGGTCCGGATGAGGGGGGGTTGAGGGTTTGGATGGCGTCAGCGGGGATAAGAGGGAGGAATTTTTGATTGTTTCTTTTTCTTTCTTTTCGCGATAATGTTGAATTGGGATTTTTATTTTTGTGATGAGTTTGATATAAAGGAAGTTGGTCAAGTACAGTCTGACGGGGAACAACGAGGAGTGCCCCTAGGACCGTGTGCGACAAAAAGGACACCGATAACTAAGCTTTTTCACCTATGGACATTCATGAACCCCCTTTGCTTTCCTTTTAATTGCATTGATGAGATCGAAAAAAGAAATACTCCAACATAAAGATATCGCGACCGCTGAAATAAACGTGGTTGAGAGCACAAGTAAGATCCGACAGATCTCGCCTCATCTATCCTCACTAAAGCGGCCGCGGACAACGGTTCCCGTTCCCGCTATCAACACCATAAGCGCTGTTATCTATCTCACTTCCTTAAGACCGCCCTCATTCCAGCCCTGTAACCACTATAAGCGGTAAGACTCTAGAACTCCATTGGCGTGGGTAGAATGGTTGCTTCCCGTATTCGCACACCCTCTTCTTCATCTCGGGTACCGTAGATCGGGGTTATCCGAATGGGTGTGGTGATTAAGGTTAGTCTACGGCGTAGGTTAGTGGAGGTAGAGATAGGTACGTAGGTGGACGAAGATAGGGTGTACCCTTTCCCTATGTCAGCGGGGAGTGTTGTTGTTATCGTTGTCCCTGAGTCCAACGGGGGAACGGTTGGTGATGATAATGATGATGATGATGTTGATGGTCAGCAAAGCGAAGAGACGAGAGGCGTGAACAGTAAACTGTTCTTCGATTAGCATCTTCATCATGAACAGGCAGGCGAAGTTGGAGTGTGACTTCCCGGGATAGTTCCTTTCCGGTGTCACAGAAGCACAAACACAGTGGCTGACAGACACACATATGCCAGTGTGTTCTATTCTAGAAGGCATCCCGGGTACTTGGATGTCGGGTTGGCACGCGATCCTGTAGCTATGCGTGCGATGTGCCTCATGTCGAGGGAAGGTAGGTACTCAACATGACGCAGTGTTTCAGGAAGAGGCTGAGTGGGGAGGAAGCCTCACAAGTCGTTCTCCTGACGTCTAGTGGATGGTTCGTTGCCTCAGGTATAGTGGACTTTGCCCATTGAGAGCCAACCCTTTGGTCAGACAGCTTTCCAATCCATCCGCAGGAGGGCGGCGGGCACGTGGGGAGGCCATCCCGAGACTATACTCGGAGTCGTGGATGATTGGAAGAGGGCTTGCCCTTGGGTATGGTTCGTACGCCGTTGCAAACAGGTATGTGGTACTTGGTGATGCGACGCCGGATATTTGGCATGGTGTGTTGGTACCCTCGTAATCGTGCTCATTGTGTCACTGCTGACCTGCTTTGCGTGATGCTTGGTGTTTTGTAGGACAACGACCAACATGCAGTGTCCGTGTTCGGTGTCCAAAAAGGAACAGTTGATGTGAGTTCGAGTTCAGAGCTCGTTTGCTAGATTTCGTGCTCCCCCGCGAAGCCCTGGATAGCAATATGTCAGCGGGGTCTACAGGAGTTGTATGTGTCAAGGAGTCAGATCGTAAAAGTAAAGTGGACAGAGCTAGTGGGTAGTATCAGGAGATTGTACCTTACAGACACCATTTATCTGACAATCTCATGAGAGTGTTGGATGGTGTGCGAACCAGTAACCCCACTGAGTGATAAGAAGGCACATTCTGAGGCTTCGTCACTGAACCTGGACCTTAGAAGGTAGAGGACGAGACGACGTGGGAGGGAGTAGACGCTAGGAGGATTGTTCTTCCCACCCACTCTTCTATCTCACTGTTCCACCAATACATACCTCTACGGATCGTCAGCGGCTCAACTCGGTGTGGACATCCAGCGAAGCCCGCATGCTCAAGATAACGGCTTGGTTGCCCATGGACGCCACATCTATCGTCGCAGCCACCCATCTTCCTCGATCAACCGTGGATGGAAACCTGCTAGATCAGCTTACTGAGTTGAGGGAGTACGGCCAGTCAGACCGGCTGGCCGCCGCAGTTCGATCACTGATGTCGTTGGTCCAGAATAGTGGAGGTGGCGGCCGCTCGGGGAGAAGTAAGGCAAGTAAGAACGATTGCCGCTAACGGTCCAAACTGGGGGTGGCGCGATGTGCTGATAGTGGGAGAGAGCGTGGCCAGTGATGACAGTGGACAGTAAGTCTTTGAGGATGCCTGATTCTCACACTCTGGAGGAGGAGTGTGGTTGGCGACGATGTTTGTACGACTCGAACACTCGAGTATTTCGGAGTTGTGGATGGTCATGTCTCCGATTTTGTGATGACTTAGTGATCTTCTGAAGTACGGTTTGAGTTTTCAGGTGTGAATTCTTTTGCGATATGCCCGTCAGGAGAAGGAGTGTGGAAGATTCATGAGGTCGGGGCCCTAGTCTGCCGAAGTCTACAGCGTCTCCCGTCTACACTACTATGACAATCACAAAGCTTTGAACAAAGAAGTATTTCTCATCGTTTCCTGCTAAGAGGGGCAGTAGAGGGATGAATCTTAATATGTAAAAAGTTCGTTGCACTAACAGAGGGTACATCTGGGTTCTGCATCTAACTTTGTGTAGGGAAGGTGTTGATAGGACACTCGTCCCTATCACTCTTCCACGTTGAACTCTTCAAGTGGGCGACGGACACACGAGGTCTCGAGCTCTTGAGGCCACTCCTTCCGAGAGTGCAGTTGGGAGGCATGAAGAAGGTATGGTGATGAGTCCGCCCTTCGAAAGACTAGACCGACAGTGTAGTTGCCGTCAATGAAGTTCTGAAATGTGGTGGAGGATTTTGCGGTGGCTGCTTTGCTGTTGCCAACGAAGATCTCGAGAGCAAGAACTAGAGGTAATTGTATACACTACAAATGAAAGGGGAGTAGCTTATGAGTTGCTTTCATGTTGTGCTCAATGCTCCTCGCTCATACCTGCACAAGTTCACTTGGTCAGTTCTTATTTAACTGGTGTAAACGGGAAAGCGCTACAGTATGAGTGAGGGTGTGAGACGTACATGAGACGCAACTTCCTGATGATTCCCAGAAGTGCCATCCCAACTGAGATTCAATTGGCCAGTCATTTCGTCACTCATTCAATGTAATAGCGAGTCTATCTTCGCCTGTTGGCAGAGTGATAAGAAAACAATGTAGACGAGTAGTCGGTACAATGTCATGTTGTAGACGGAACTGAAACTCAGAGTTTCCAGCGTCAAAAGCGTAACTGTGACTCTTCTCTGCCTCGTTATCTTCACCTTCACGCCTTCCCAATCATAACCTACGTAGTTACCCGAACCCTCCTGGAATACAGACTGCAGGAACTTGTTGCATTGGCCCAATCTCTTGAAGTTTTGACACATGGTTGCCGGTCCATCCCCAAGGCCATGGGAAAGATGCCGTTCCTTAGTCAACAATTGGATCCGTCCACGCTTGTGAGTGATACAGTAGCTCTGAAAACAAGCAATCAGGAACTGGGTTGGACATCCGTCGTATTCGTTCGGCAGACACTGAGATTGGTCCGTTTAAGCTCTTCTTTATTGTATGATATTGTGGCTTGATGACATGGTTCGGATCTCGGGATGGTGGCTGTTCCTCCAGTGTTCACCATCTGCCGTGGAAAGGTTCGACTGAACGAAAAGAGTACTCAGGTCGTAACCGACCACAGTTAGCTATTGTCAACCTGACATCCGAGACAGGGAGGTGCGGACTTTTTTCCGCTGCAGTGACAGGATGAAACAAATGCCAGGCGCCCTTGGGTAGGCTAATGGCTAGCTCGTGGTTGTTAATCGGCATCCAAGTGATGATTGAAATGTTGAAAATGCCGATATGGGTAACATCCGAGTCCGGGAACCAAAGAGATGGACTCCAGCCGCGAGTGCGATACTATCTCTGATCCCCACGGATGTCCGGTCTTTAGTTGCTTCGATGTATCTGACTGGCTAGAAGTTGACTGTCGTCGAGTGAGTGTATAGGCTTCACAGTAACTTATCCGCTGCAAGGCCAACATGAGGGTTTGCGGGGAAATGATTGATATCGAAGAGAATGAGCTGAGGATGAGTAATCGAGGGATCATCAAGGCCTACTTCAGCCTTTAGACTCCTGTTGCCGAATCGTTTTCGAGAGAACTGGCGACACGATGTTTGGTGTGGTGACATGTGCGACAGAGGGTCGAATATCGGTGGATGATGGATTGATATTGGCAGGGACGGGAATGTGACGTCGAGTGCCCGGATGCTAGCGCTACTACGGTGACCTTTCCAAAGCTTATCTGCTGTTCAGGTGGGCTGTCCTTGCCGCGAATTGGCTAGCTCACTGGTGATCCTAGGGCTGAACTGAAGCTGGGGACAGGGCTTACTGAGGCTACACTAGCGCTGAGCTGAGTTGTTGTAGGGGCTCGTGTTATCGCCTCACTAGCCTCCCAGTCATTGCAACTCTTCCATCAGCTCCTCTCTTGACATCCATGACTTCGATCCAGAAACAACATCTGTAGTATCGCGGAATCGTGCAGCTCTGATCAGCAACAGGCACGTACGATCCACAATCCTGTCTTCTGCACTACATCTAACTGCATTCCACTGACCGATCAGTTCACGATCAGCAACCAGCGGAATATCGAGCCCCTCAACACCTTCCGAAGGCTGAGCCCGGTCGCCCGATGGCAGCAACAAATCGATGACAAGCGAGTTCTCCCGTCGCGCATTCCGATACCAATAATACAATCTAAAACAATCAAACAAGACGGAATCCCATGCACCAGATATTCGCGCCAAGCTACGAGCCGCTAATGGTTCGCAGAGATGGAGAAGAAAGCACCCAGCAACCACGCCGTCGAGATCCGCCTCCCTCGCCCTGGGACCTCGCGCCGCCGAATTGCATCAGTTCCCGTAAAGGATCGAAGCAATTAGCGACTGCGGATGGCCTCCCCCCCTCGTCCTCACGGCAGATCGACGAAGCACCAAGCAATATGCGCCGATACCCTATCCAGGTCCCCGAACCGTGGTTCGCCGGCCTCGTTGCGACTTTAGCCTGTGGCCCGCGCCCACCCCGACCACGATAATAGAAGATTCAACACGAGCGTAAAATAAGAAAGGAAATCACACGGTTGCCGTCTCGTCGACTTTGGCTGTCTGCCATCACTGCATCATTGCATCTGGCATTCGGCGCGCTAGTCTACACTTCACAAGGTTTGCGGATTTACGGCCGTGTGTTGTCGTCTGTTGTGCTCCCCGTACGCACCCGCACCCGCAGCCGGCCACCCGCCTCTTTGATCAATCTTCTCGATACCCCACGTCAGAAATGTCACGACAGGCACAAACTTCAGGGCTTGGGACTCAGCGAGTGCCTCATGGCCTCCCTCGACGACGAGGGTAACCCATCCCTTGTGCAAAGTTCCCGGCCTTCCGGTCTGCATGCGCACCAGGGACACCAGCATTGACAGCATGCTACCCATGACTAGTCCATGCCGTGCTCCCTCGGGATCCAAAAAAGTGCCCGCCGTACCTCTATCATCTCGGATCAAAGCTTACAATCTGGAAGACACCATGAGCCAACACCGCTCCTTTGGGGCTTGGTCCATCGTCAACCCCGCCAGAAAGAGCCTCTGCAAAAGCGGTGTTGCGGTGGCTCCACGATGGTGCAAGCCACTACAGTTACAGTCATCACTCATGCAATATCATCCACTCTGTGGTACGCTTCGGCACTTCTCCGGCCTTCTCGAGCTAGTTTTCACCTAGCACAAAGCATCAGCCTCCGGGGACGGGGTAATCATGGGACCGCATCGCGAACAGATAGCTAACCGATCTACACAAAGCAACACCTGTCGGTGGCTGACGAGAAACGAGGCGATACCCATACTCGACTGGGAGATCTGGACGGTGAGTTGGCCATCGGGTACGCTAGGCTAGCGGAAGGACTTCTATCCGAGAGTCTGAGTATGATCGACCTGGGCTTCTGTCTTGACGGTATCCGTAGTTGAGTTTGAGGACAGTGGCTGGTAAGTCTGCCATCTTCAAGTTGATTCCATCAGTTATCCGATTGGCTTTCTTGAAACTCCAAGCACCGTGTCTCTCCAATATCGAAGTGGATAGACATAGCAGAAATGGCGAATCGCTGCTCAGACAGCGGCCTTTTGATACTAATCAAGGGTACGCTTATAGTGTCTCCTGCGAACTCCCGTGCGGCGATGAACCTCCGCCATGTCCCCGGTAGCGGTTCCTGTCTCTCGGAAGGGTAAAATCCTGCCTAGAGCGGGAAGTAAACAGCTTTTCCCAATGACCAAGACCGTGGGTGGATTTCCCGCTTCATATTTTTGGTTCCCTCGAGCATTTGCGTTTAGGAGCATATTAACTCGGATATGCGCATCTTCACCACTTGGTCTCGTATCCCTTCGCTACCATCCGCGGCTAATAGATATTCTCTCCTACACACCAGGGGTTGATCCCCCGAGCGACGACCAGGTATTGGGGCTGAAGAAACCCCAGCGATTTCGGTATCATCCCGCGTTCATCCCTCCCTCCCATCCACATTGATACACCTTACTTCTACCCACCAGCACCGACCGAGTAGCACGAACATGAGCACACCTTATCAGGGGTTATCCGACACAGACTTCCCAGTGGATGACAACCGAGAGTGTGAACCGCAATTTGTTTCCCGTTTTTTCCAACACGCAGGGATACATTGTCTGGCAACCCTCCCTCGCTTTTGGAAGCATCTGATTGGGCTGGGCCGTTTTGATGTACCATCTACCATCATGGAAGGGCAAAAGAGGCAGCATACACACGGCCTGAGCAAGTACAAATTACACGTGCAGCGGTTTAATCCCGAAAAGGCAACCGTTACGATCCGATTCACACCCTCTCCCTCAGCCTCTGTCCCCTTTCCCTAATGCTCTGGCCTCGGATAGGTCAAGAATGACATTCCACTTACAAGAGCTTCGATAGACAGGGGTATAATCCCTGCAGGCAGTTACCTTGTAACATACACACCCACCCCCGTCTTCCACCTTCGTCTCCATGCCATTGGATGAGGGGAGATCGACATGGCGTCTCTTAGCTTGGAGGGAAGCTAAGCTCGGACTTTTTGAAGCTTAAATCTGACACCGTCTCATCGACTGGAAGTCCAGTGCATGGCAGTCGTATCAACCATGATTGCGCGCATCAAACAGCCCAGCATTTTTTTCCAAACTGTTTCTTGCCTTCACAGTTCATGAAAAGCCTTTGTGGGCATAGAATAGTAGATCTCTGAAACCTTACCCAGTAGCGTCAGTAGCCGTTTTTAGATTCTTCCCATTGTGGATCTCAAAAATTGTATCACAAACATATCAACAACCAGTCATTTTCCCCTTTCCCTTCATGAGCATCACCAATTCCCCCTCTTCATCCAGTAGTTTCCAGTGCTCGGCATTAACTTGCCGCTGACAACAACTCCCGTAACCAACAAATTCTTAGAAAACTCGAAACTGGTGCGGCTAAAGCCTGCGCTTACATGTACTTAACACAGGGGACTTGTTTCCTTTCTCAAGGTACTGTGACGTTGGAATTACACGTACCATTCACTCACTGCCAACTTACGTGGGATTCTGGAACTTCGGAAAAGTAAGCCATTGACCAAACGGCGTACCAAACTTGGAAATTTACGGGAACAGGAGAAAGCATCATGGAAGAAAGAGAAAAACGTTCGATGATGACAATGGCTTGATATGCTTGGGGTGGCACAGGCTTTTTTCTTCTTTTTCTTCTCCCCCTTCTCTTCTACTTCTTTGTGACTGTGTTGTGTTTTGTGTAACCTGCTCTGTACCAAGGTCCGTACCAAGGTCACTTGTTGAGTTGCAGTATTTGTTTTGAGTTGAGTTCGCACTTACAGTGATGGATGCACTAACTTGTACCTTTCCTTTGGATATGCCAGACGTAACGAGATGGGACGACACACACTGGACACACTGGACTACCGCTACAAGGTTGTCGGAGATAATGCGAGTTTCTTGCAACTGAAAGGACTGGACATTACATGATGATGAGCACAGCAGAAACACTTCCAATGGACAGAAGGGGGGTCGTTGGGATTGTAGGAGCTGTACCTGACTAGCGATCTTCTTTCTTGATCGGTACATGGAGCGAGCGAACTTGAGCAACTTCTCGACAGCGAGTTCCCCAACCGAAACAAGACAGTTTGCCRCGCAGTGGTCCTAGTAAATAGTCATGTCACCGCGAAACTTGACCAACTCCTTCCGCTTCTTGGTCTATCTTCACCACGCTTTGAAAATTAGCACATGGACCCGCGCGGACACAGTCAAGAAAGAGAATATCACTGGTGTTTGAGCAAATGGTCTTTTTGATTTTCTCTAGATGCTCTGCCACGGGATAGCCTCTATCGTGCTCCTGCCGTGCCTTCACTTGTCCTGCCTTAAGCTAGGTTGTCCTGCCTTAACCATGCCTCTCAGGGCTCAGGCTCTCTCCGACCCGAACCCAGTCCAACCCAATCCATGCTTTGTGCTTTGTGCTTTGTGCCCTTGTGTGTGGTTTTGCACAACCTCGGAAAATATCCAACCCATAGCAATAGCTTATGCCAACATCATTTAATCTATCCCCCACGTTTCGTTTGTAACCATCGATGTTGTCTTGCTATTTTGGTTGTGTGCGTGTGTGTGTGTGTGTATGCGTTCGTGTATCTGTCTGGCAAATCCACAGGAGCACAAAGACAGGTTGGTAGGTGAAACTGGAGCATCGCTGCACAGCTCCCATCCAGATCGAGCTTACACGACACTCCCAGAGACACAGGAGACAAAACAGGACAGGAGTACAAAGTAACTCGAAAGTCGAAACAGATGGAAATGCAATTTAGCTGATACTAGTCTGGTGATACCAGGGTTTTGAACCAATGCAATCATAAAAAAAAAAAAAAAAAACTATGCACCCCGGTGGTGGTGGTGACCTGACTCCCCAACATGATAAAGTGAAATGGGTATGCAAAACAGATGGATTTTTCCTGAAACCATCAAAAGGTTCGCTGTCTATGAATGACAAAACGCTCTTTTCGCTGTCTTTTCCCGCCAGCCAGCTAGCCAGCCAGCCCTGTATATATGTGTGTGTGTGCGCTATGAATACATAAGGCTGGCTTGCGCTAGAGTTTCTTTATTAGATTCTGGTGAGCTGAGAAAAAACTGAGGAAGTTTTCGAAAGGGGGGCCGTTGCCGAAGTGGGCCTTCCATTGCTCGTTGAGGGCAGCTTGGATTTCTGCTCTTGTGCCAGCCGGTTTGTCTCCCTCAAATTGAGCGTAAGAGCCTGAAGGCGGAGGGGAGGGGGTAGTCTTGGCCGGCGAAGGCAGGCCGTAAGAAGACACCAAAGCAAAATCTTGATGAGGTGTGGGAGGTAAGGAGATCACCCTGTCGTTATTTGGCTCGAATTGCGGGAAAACCTGTTGACGTACGGCAGGTGCGAAGGTGGCGTTGTCGTTAATCTTCCCGAAGTGATGGAAAGCCTCTTGATGTTGACCAGACGAGCGGATGGCGTTTTCTTTGTTCTGCATGGACTGCCGGAATTCCTCTAGGCGTCGGGGGAAGGCATTTTGCTTGTTTGGCAAAAACTGCTGGGCGGAGGTGCTGCCGTCGTTTTGCCCGATATGCTTGAAACCCTTTTGGTTTCCTGCAAGTGAGTGGTGGGTGTTGTCGTTTGTCGCGAACCCGCCATAGTCCGCAAACCCGCCATAGTTCGCAAACCCGCCCAAGTCCGCGATCCCGTCAAAGTCCTCTAAGCCGATTTCGATAGGTGAGCTCCGACTCAAGTCGGGTATGTTCAGGAAAGGGTCATTCTGAGAACCGAGATTCGCGTCCTTCGGATTAAACGACTGAATCTGATTATCATAGCCTTCGAAATTGTCGTAGTTATGATTGGGAGAATCAAACTCGTTCATGGGAAAGGGGCGTCCAGGAGCCAGATTTCCAGCCAAATGTATTTCTGGCATGAACGAGCTCTGTGATCCCGTTCCTTGTTGAAGACCCAGCATCATGGCTTCGAGAGAAGCTTGCATGATAGGTTCCTGTTGGTTGTGCTCATCTGGTGCGGGTAGAGCGGCTAGAGGGAGTTGGGCCGGCGGAGCGGGTGAAGCGGGTAGAGGGAGTTGAGCGGGCGGAGCAGGCGGTTGCGGCGCTGCTGAACGGCTGGCCCGGGTCTCCTGCTTTACTACTCTCTTGGACTCACGTGGGACACACGTGATGCCCTTCTTTACGCACGACCCACACGACGGTTTCTGCTTATCGCACAAGCATTTAGCTCTGTGGCAGTTTGAGCAGGCGACGTCCGGCTTGTGCGAACCGGCTCGGGAAGGAATGGGGTCCAAGCCGTCTGGGAGTGAATGATAAATGGCCTGGTGTCGTCGGAGTAAATCCCTGTTGAAAAGCGTGTCAGTAAAGCTACGGGCCGAGAAAGAAGAGGGTAATACTCACTGACGGCCAAACGACATAAAACACTGGTCGCAGCTGTAAGGCTTAAAGCCAGTATCTGAATGAAGGGTCAGTAAGGCCGGTGCTGGTGCAGGCAACCAAAGTGACTGGGGACACTTACGATGAGGGATGTGGCGTTCTAGATGTTCTTTGCGAGTGAATTTTTTGCCACAAAGGGGACACCAGAACCCTGGTGGCTTCAGTGCTTGCGGAGGCATTGTAATGAGTTTGTCGACGGGACAGTGTCTGACAGCTTAGTCTATGGCCTCAGCCCGATAGAAGACGGAGCGGACTGCACAATCGATGGGGTAAAGCGTGAGTGACTGAGTGGGTAAGAAGCAAGACAAAAACAAAAGCTAGGTTTGGGGGATGTCCGTTTAATTTAAGTACCGGTAGGTAGAAAGAAAAATGTATGACTGCAGGTATTGCTGCACTGAATTTATGGAAAGGCATGCCCGAAGAAATGGTCATGTAGGTTAGGTTAGATGCCCTAGCTGTGGTCGAAGCCGACAAGGACAGAATAAGTTGCCCCTCCCAAGCACAAGCTCGAGCTATAAAAGATAAAGGGTGGGGGAAGGAGATGCTATATGCCTACATATGAATGTAGTACCAAGCCTGCCACATGAGGCGCGCGCAGGAGCAGATACCTGGACCTACTTGCTATATGTCCCCCCTCCCCTCAAGTCAGACTGATGCTCTGCAAATACCTGCCTTGCCTGCTTATATCGAGAAATAAGATGTCTTTTTCCGAATCAGACACGCCAATGCTGATATGAGATAGAGCACGGAGCCCTCGGATCCAGTTCGCAGTTGAAGGAATAGGGCCTGGCTACCTTATCTGGACAGCCCCAAGGCGCTCGTAGATGCAGTTGTAGATGTGCTGTGTGCTGTCAGACGAAACGTTCTTTGAGGGTTTAGTGGTGACGTTGAGAGATCAAGATACCTCTGCTTGGGGGCAACTTCAAGCTCCCCATCAGCAAGGTTATGCTTGAGGTTCGTTTTTGGCCAGGGATGCGCAAGGATAACCACAGCTGCAGGCGAGGGGACTGGTACGTATCTCTAGGTACTTGGTAAACAGACGCATCTCAGCGCGACATACATGTCGTCAAAAGATGAATATGGCTCAGCCTCCCACAGCGGCCACAGGTCTAGGTTTCCTCAGTATCTGGTACCTGTCGCCTGGGTACCTACACTCACTCCTCACCTCCCGCCCTCCACAGCAGCCGTCACTGGCAGCCCGTGGGCGGACCTGTCATGGACTGTCACAATCCCCAGGTCGTCCCAGGTTGCCAGGCAGGTGGACTCGAGTGACTGGGCCATCTGGAAGGGGGCCAGGCGTGAGATGGAAGTCTGTCTCCTCACGTCCGATGGGATCCAAGTTGGGCAATTGTCGGCTTGTATCAATCCAGAGCGATTGGAAGGAACTAAACACATGCATGGTTCGGTATTAAGTTTTTGGAGGTGGTTCACCGTGGGTCGTGGTTGGGTGTGGCTTGTCGATCGGAAGGGTTCCCACCCAAAAACGATCGACCCACCCCCGCCAGGGAAGAGGTACAGGGGCCCAGGGGGGTACCCCCAGGCCTGTTAGTGAATGAATAGAACCACACCCCTCGTCCACACCCGACGCCCAGCGACCTTCACGCCCTGCCGTCTTCCCGTGTTTAGGTTGTAGGTGGTGGTTTCCTTTGCTGAACTAAGGTACCTCTATTTTCCTCTATGCGGGCAGATACTTGCAAATCCTACATGGTGAGCTCATCGAAATATGAAATGTTGCCTTTAGGCAGGCTGTAGTCAAGCTGTAAATGTCCATCAGCTTGGACTCGAAATCGTCATGGATTCTTCCAGCTCTTGAATTTGGTCACAGGCCCATACGACCCGGGAATGGTGCTGGTAAGAACAGGTTGCCAGATGCTCGGAAATAACGTGCCATGATTTGCCTCGGCTCCCATCCAGGTCAACTCTTCCTGTAGAGGTAGGCACTTTTTTCTGGGTGCTGCACGTTGTTGACGAATTTTGGAGGTACAGTAAAGATGCCCTGATAATGCAACAAAATTCAGGCAGACCAACTGACCTGTAAGAAGTCGACTTCTGCACCTCCTGGCACCCTCATTCATTTGCATATCATACAAATGTGGGTAGTCCGGCTCCTGCAAACCTCAAGGCTTGCAAGAGGACACCTCTCGGTCGGATTTAATGTCTGTCGAGCAAGATTGGATGTCATCATCACTCATTCGGTATGTTACAAAGCGATGGTTCAGCGTAAAGTTACAATCTTTCCATCCTTTGCGATATTGCGATATGCGTTTAAACGGTTCAACTAATTCCTTGCCCAATCAGGAACACGGGATGCACACTATCAAGCCGGAACGGACGAACCAAACCTTCCTTCTGGTTCTTCCATCCCGTTCGTTCGTCTCTACTGATACAATCTACATTGTTCTCGGTATCGTTACCAACAAAACTCTAAAACACGCACGTACCAGAGTGCAGGGACCTGACAGGCCTGGATCTCGGGGTCGCCAAGACGGGCACCCTCCTCCAACTTTCTTCGCCCGCCCGCTTCACTCACGGTTCAAAACGAAACGAACCTCCCACTGGCTCATCCAAAATGGTGGTTTGGTCATAGAGTGGTGTTGCAGGCTGGCAGGGTCCAGGTTCCGGGGACCGCTTAGAATACTGGCACGGGCACGGGCACCACGGCATCCCGTCATGGCTGGGTTTCTTTYTTTCTCCCGGGTTCGGCCAAGTTACAAACTCACTGCTGCGGTTARTCATGATAAGCTAATGTAGAGGTAGGCAGGTACGTGGGGAGTGCATCAATTTGTGCATTGTGATGCGTGAAGCAATGAGAGCGGAAAGTGGGAGCAAGGAGGAGTGTATCTGAAGGAAATAGGCATCCAGTCCCCCTGATGGGAGGAAAGGTAAGTTGAGTGATCGAGAGATAGACACTGTGTGTGATGTGAGGCCATTCCCGCCTCCTACCCTACGTTTTCGGGGACTTTTATTAACGGGAATATAGGGGTCTATAGAACGGTTAATATATTTTAAGCGTAGCCCAACGTTATTAACCGCTAGCTAACGCTTTTAAGCGTTGAAATATTTTAAGCGTTGAGAATTTTTAATTGTTGGGCCGGAATAGGACGCTAAACTCCCGGGCTGTTGTAAGACCTTAAATAAGTTTAAAAACTTCTATTTTAAGAAGGTACGATGAATGAAAGAGGGAAGGTGGGGAGAAAAAGAGTGAGAAAGGGAAAGAAGGAAGGGACGAAGAAGAGGGAGAAGGAGAAAGAAGGGGAGAGAAGCGGCGTTAATAAAGTGAATATTAAGTCGCTAGGGACCTGTCAGACGTCGGGCCCGTACCAATACCGAAGGGCGCCGATAGTTACGCAATATAGCGCCGTAGTATAGCGTCGGACCGGCTCGGAGACACTCCGGGCTTAGCTACTATAGAACTAAACCTATATTACTATAAATGGCGAGCGAGATCGCCTCTATAGTTATTAGGTTTAGCTATTAATACATTTTTAGTTTTCTCCCTATTTTAATATTTCCTACGTACTATACTATTTATAGGTACTTCAACCTACTTTTCCTCTACGATTTTGATACGTTGATAATTCTTCCTACGGGAGTTAAACCGTTACTAATAGGATATAAATACATAGCGGACGTTCTATTTTTCGGGTTACCGAAGGAATTTCTCCCTCTATTTTTTATACGTTAGAATTACTTATTACTATTTTCGTTGTAGCCGACGATAATTTTTAGTAATAATTTCCCCCTTCGTTTTAATATTGTTAGCCGCCCGTTGAAAAAATAGACGACGATAGCGTGGATAACGATTTTGCCCCCTTATCCGGTTCGTATAATCCCTTCTATTATTTGGAAAATAATAATATAGTATAGAAGTAACGCTTTTTTAAATCCCGTATAACTGCTATTAAATTATTTTTTACGTATTTCCCCCTTTATATATTTCTTTACGATTAGAATATTTTTGTAGATTTATTAAAGTAAAATTAATTTGGTAATTACTTTCCTATTCCTTTCAGATTCGGTTATTAAAATTATTTTTTTTATAATTAATTATATTTTTCGACCCTCCTAATAGCTTTCTAAATTGTAGTGCTTATTACGTTTGTAATTATTTAATTGGAATAAGTTATTACCTTATTTGAATATTGGTTTAAATATAATATTATTAARTTTACCGGTATTATTTCTTAATTACCCGATTTTATTTTTAATATTAATAAATATTATTATTCTTACCCTTGTACGCTTCTTTCCTTTATTGTTAATTATATTGAAGGTAACGTTAAATAAATAGAGAAGAAGTATATTATAACTTTTTAATTAATATCCGATTATAACCCTATTTGTAATACTTTTATTTAGGCCAACCTACSCACGTTTTTAAAAAATAAGTACGGTGGCAATATTTAGATTTATAAATGTATTACCTTTGCTAATTTTGAACGTATATAATAAAGCGCTACCGAAATCGTTTATGTATTTTATAATTGTTATTATATTAAAAAATTAAAATTATCTTATAAATAACCGGAATATTTTCGCGTCCTATATTAGGTTAACTACTTGCGTCCTATTTTACGGTACAGCGTTTTATCGGCGAATGGTATTTATATTATAATTAAAGCGGTAGTATAAATGGAACGGTTAGAAGGTTTAAATCCGTTGGAGGTAATATTATTATATTAGAG
>RANZ01000557.1:0-21383 GCA_009805285.1 Neurospora terricola FGSC 1889 | reverse complement strand
GCGCAGGCCGTAGGCGCTGATCAGGGTGCTGAGGATGGCGGCTAGGCTGGCGAAGTCGACGGCGCCGGCCGAGACGCGCGGGGTGGTGACGTCGTGGGCGTGGATGTGCGCTATCGGTGTTGAAGGGGCCAGGTTGGCGCTCATGTCGTCCAGGGTGTCGGGTAGAGGGTGATGGGGCGCATGCTCGCCTACGTTTTCCAGCGCGTGCTTGATGTTGTGCGAGAGCAGGTCGAAGCCGCCGAAGACAAGGAAGACGGACATGGCGAAACCGGCGAGGACCTCGGCACGCTGGAGACCAAAGGGGTGTCGGATGCTGGAGCGACGCCAGACTTCGAAGTTGCCGAGGACGTCAACGGCGACGCAGACGGCGGCAGAACCGACGTCGAAGGCGACCAAGTGCGAGAGGGCAGTCATGGCGAGCGAACCCTCGGCGCTGAGGAAGACATAGCCGGCTATGGCGGCGTGGCAGCAGCACCACCAGAAGCGCATGCGCTGGAGCTTCTGCATGCTTCCCCATGCTTCCTTGAAGGTCGGGATAGGGAGGGAGGCGGGGAGGACGGGCGGTGGGCGCGGTGGGGGTTCCTGGAAGAAGGAATGTTGGGCGCTGATAGAGGAGTGTTTGTAGCGATGGCCACGGCGTTGACCGATGTTCTGGGGAGGATTACCATTAGCAAAAAGGAGATATAGGCGGGACAGCAACGCAACATACAGATTTCACGGGCCCCGAAGAGATGATCTGGGTCTGGAAGTTGAAGGGGTTCTTTGGCGGCGCACTGAACTCTCCCGTCGTGGGGGACGCAGACCCGTCCTGGGTCGCCATTGCAAAGGGACTGGGGTCGGGCGATGGGGACCGCAGAAGGCTCAGGTTCGCGTGGTCGGGATGAAGGAAGGTGTCGGACGAGAAGGTTGTTGATCGCGGGGAGATGGGGGGATTGTAGGTTGGCGAGAGCAAGAGGCCTTGGCTATTGCGTTTGCGTTTGTCCTGTGACGGAGACTGTGACGGAGATGAGGGCGATGGAGCGGCTAGACTGTGGGAGCCAGTATCATCCTGGTCGCGATCGTCGAGGGCCAAGGAGATGATGGTGGTCTTGATAGCGTCGCCGCTGCTGCCGCTATCGTGTCGCCAGTCCCTCGGGGCGCCTCTAGCGTCGTCTCCGTGATCGTCGTCCGCAGCAGGGTAAACAATTGCCGGCGCAATGACGGGAGGGCCAGTCGCCATGTGCCTGTTCGGTGGATTGTGATGGATGGCGGTTGACAGAGCCGTGGATGTGGCCGTCGCCGTGGCCGTAGCCGTGTCTACCGCGGTGGCGCTACCGCAGTCATTGACCAGCAGCGCCAGGGGCAGAGGTGGAGGGCCAGACGGAGTGGAGGCGGACTTGGTGACAGTGGACCGCCGTGTCAGGGGTGAGCGGCCGTAGTCGGGCTCGGCATTGGGCTTAGCGCAAGTGTGGGGCTCCATTGGTCTTTTGTTTGTCTCGATGTTTTCACCTGTCCGGAGGTGGAAGAGGTGAATTTTATAACGATAGCCATTATGGAGGGAAGTTGTTGGATGTTTACCTTTCGTTACTATCTTGAAGTGTTTCCGAATCCGACAAGATGCCGTTCGATGTCACACCGTTTATCCCTTGCAGGCTTTCTCGTACTTCTCAGACTGTACTTGCTGTTCGGCAGCCGGAGTCATTACCGTACCACGATACAAAGGGGTCGGGTCTGCCATTGATCAACCCAGCAGGGTCCAGGGACCAATTGCCTGCCGTGACGACTGACGAAGGGACGGGCTTGACGGGAACCTCAATTCCAAGGACTGTGGGGACAAGTGGGAGAAGTGGAATCGAGTTGATGGAACCCCGATCCTCCCCAAACCTAAAAAAGCCCCCCCTGTCGATGGCCGCGGGCGGTGGCCGCGGTGGTGATGCGACTGATGGTTTGATTGGTAGCTTCGAGCGCCTTGGACGCGATACTGGACAGCGCAGGTCGCTGATATCCGATCATCGCGACTTCCACTTGACGACTGAGGAATTGACTTTTGCAGTGTTCTTGTTTTCTCATCGACGTCCGAGTGTGCTGCCGGCGCATTTCCATTCGACATCGGCGCTGTTTTCTTGGGACAGAAGCCCGTTCCATTATGCGATTCGGAGATCAACAGGGAAAACCCGATTTGCGACAGACCAGGTGTTTAAATTCGACTTCGATCTGTCTTGCCGCTTCCGAGCCATCCCACACCCACGAAGCCACGGTTGGAATAGACGATATTCCTGTCCTCAAAGCGCCGGTAGATCTGAGGAAGGGATCAGGAAATAAGGCCCATAAGCAGCCCCCGCGGCTTTCGACCGATTCGATTGCGCCTAGCCCTCACATTCAATTCGACATTCAACCCTCCATCTACCATCCACATACGCAAAACCAGTTCGTCACCAGGGCATAACAGTTTCACCACGGTATAACAGTTGTCAAACAGACCCTCAACCCAGACAGACGGTTTCACGGTCAATACAGGGCGGGGTGTGTGCGCGCCCTTGTCCGCACCATAAGAGACGGCGCAAAGACATTTGTCTGAGCGAACCTTATCCCCGGATCCATCTTCCCCACGTCCGAGCAACCGGGCTCTCGGTCAAACCCCGATAAATAGACAAGCCGCATCACCCTGGCAATGGACCAGCCGATATCCGAACCTGCGGGCCCTGCTGCCGCGCCCGACGTCACCCCGAATCGCCCACCTGCAGTCGTGCGCAAGCGCAGTAATTCCGGCACAGGCGGACTGCTGTCACGGTTTCCCTTCATGCGCGCATCAAGCGACCAGCACAGGCCCCGCGCCCGCCGTGGGACGAACGAGAACGATCCGAAACCGTCCGCTTCCCCAACTTCATCACCGACCAGCTCGCCTCCAATACCGTCCTTCCGTACGATCCCGTCCACTTCGAATACCAATACTGGCAACAGCGGCGCTGGCAGTAGCGTCTATGCCCCAGCACCTCCGCTTTCCCATGCGGCCCTTCAACAACAAACAATACTGCAACAGAAAACAAGGCGGCGTAGGGGGTCGCTGAGGAAGGTTGCTCTTTTGGGACGAGGGGCTCAGCGTGAAAGGCGGGAGAGCTACCCGCTAAGCATCAACACACAGTTTGGGGTGGACGGTGCCAATGGTAGCAATGCACGCACATCCGGCTCGGGAAGCAACATCATCACGTCAAGTCCTGACTCGATTATCAAGGAAAATAGCAAGAATAGCGGCTTTGGACTGGGCATCTCGGGCATTTCGTCCCGGCCCAGTGCCAGCATGGAAGAGTCGGACTCTGAAGGAACATATACGGCCAAGGGCACGAGCAGCAATATCACATCACCCACTATGATGAGCAACGGTACCGATGACCCGACAATGACGAGCCCCACCATCAGCTACACCACCACCGATGACGAGGACGCCCTCCACATGGTCAGCTCCAGAGGGCCAGGTGTCATGCCGTCTCTCTCCCGCTCCTCGACCAACTCCTCCGTCAGCAGTCTCAACCTCCTCCACCCCGAGCGGGCCTCCGTCTCCTCTCCAAGTCCCGACTCCTATTTCCCGACCATGCCCTCCACCCGTCCCACCCGCGGCCCTCTAAACACAACATCCGGCAACGGCAACGGCAGCAGCTCAGCCGCCGCCGCCGCCTCCAACTCAATCCAAGGCCGCCGCCGCAGCTCGGTCCAACAACAACGAGCCAAGTCCCCGCTGAGCCTGACAACACCGATGCCGCCCCAGGAAGCGGTTTCCGACTTTGACTACTACGACGACTACAGCGATACCGAGTTCTGGGGCTGGATTATTTTGTTATGCACGTGGATCACGTTCGTGATCGGGATGGGCTCGTGCTTCGGCGTGTGGAGCTGGGCGTGGGACGTGGGGACGACCCCCTACGCGCCCCCCGAGTTCGAGGACGACCCGACGCTGCCGATCGTCGGGTACTACCCGGCGCTGTTTGTGTTGACGTGGATGATGGTGTGGGTGTGGGTGTCGGTGAGCTGGGTGGGGATGAAGTATTTTAGGCATGCGAGGGTTGGGGGGGATTGATCAAGAAGGGGTTTTGAGGGTGGAAGGTTGGTGGAGGTCGCGAGATAGAGGATTTTGGATAGAGGGTAGGGTAAGGAAAGAGGGTGAAATGTGTTATGGTAATGGAAATGCCGGGAGATAGAATACTAATGTCTATTGTTTACTTTTTCATTTGTGTAGAAAAGGGGTTGGTTACTTGGCGCTATGTACGCCCCTTTACCACCTTCTACACTGATGAGTAAGAACTTAACATCCCAGACATCAAAACATCTTTTTCTTTCGAGAACAGTGAACACAAGCGCAAAGTTTCCCCGAGGCCTTTTCATCCTGATTTTGTGCTTAGTCTAGACTCCATCCCTCAAAAGCCACGTGTGGCCGGAAACGTGGTTATCATCTTATTTCATCCCACGATTCGGTTCCGAAACGAGTATAACAGAGGACAGACACGGTTTCGCCATGTGGCGCACACGCCTCTGCGCAAATTCGCCGTTCAGTAGTTCGGACGGACGGTGAACAAAGGAGAAATCACAGAAGGGAAGAACAATAAAAGAACATTCCATTGAGAATATGGCTTGAAAAATCATTTCGGGATGTTCCGTTAGATGTTAGTGTTCCGGTTACGGCTGAGTTGAGGCCGGGGAGGTATACACAATGACAGACAAGGCAACCATGGTTGAGGCGGCACGGACAGATGATTATTGATCGGGGATTTTTTTGCTCATTGGTTGTCTTGGATTCTTTTTATTTCATGGGGACAACACGACAAGCATGGGAGCAGATAGGCAATGGAGACACTGTTGGGTCATCACGCCGTATTGAACTATCCAACAGCAGCGCTGGTCAACCGGGAAGGTAAAATAGCACGAGAGGGAATATGGCGAAAGGGCTAAGAAAAAAAAATACGAGTGAACGAAAAGAGGACACCCAACTTTAACACCTCGAATGCGTTCTTACGGACTTTCTCTTCCTTGCCATTCATTGTGTCACAGCATACAACTCATCTCCCGAGACCAACACAATCGTTCGTCAACGCATTTCACGTTGCTGGTCTTGTCATTCTTCCCTCGATCATCGATTGCCTGTAGAGGTAATGTCGTAGTTAAAACCCCCTATCGTTTCGATCGCGTGATCACAACGGGCCTTTTGGCAGGATTTCCGGAACTGCTATAGGGATAAGTGAGGCACCTTGATGGGCAGTCAGGAGGTGTCTTGGATCGGGCGAGGTTGACGTCGAGTTCGTCGAACTCATTCATGGTGGTGCCCGGTCGTCAAGGTGTCTCGTTACCTTGTCGTGCTTGTGTGGTTTGGGAACCCGTAACCGAAGCACATCATGCAATTTCTAGAAGGGTCGGGGAATTTGTACTTTCGGAAACACAACTCAGAAGCGATTGACATCAGCTTGGTTAGGCATGTCAATCTTCAGGGAAGCCCCCAAGCCAAGCATATCTCGCCAAGCCTTCGGGTTGTGACGGGGGTGGAACGTGTAACTTCAGTTACGATACGTATCCAGACTGTGGTTGTCGACATCTTCAAAAACGAATTCTGCAGTGCCCTGGTTTCAGACGAAACAAAACAAGCGCGCTTGCCGATGAAGGCTTCAACCAACTGACATTCCACCTACCCGTATTGCTTTTTTTTGTTCTTTCCATTGAGGTTCTCAACTGCAAGGGCGATCAAAGTCAAAGTCGGGCGAAGACGTGCTGAGTTGACCAATGACATCCGTCATCAACTTGACCAAAAAGTTAAGCGCTCGCGCTTGCATCCTTCCCTCCTGCCATGTGGGAATGGGTATCTAAATGCTTGGGCATTTTTCCTTGGCTTTTCTTTCTTTCTGGCGGCAATCTCAGCCCTGGCGGGGACCCCAGTGCGGTTTTGATGGCCATGTGTGGCTTTTGTTAGGTTGTTCCTGGAAGTCGGGCTTTCGAGATCTGACCAAGCCGGGCAAGCAAGCGCTGGAGGCGTACCCGTTGGGTGCGAAGACACGAATCCGTCAGGCTGTTAGTTCAGTTCAGAGTTCAGACCCTTGATGACTACCCCCGTGTGGTCCGAAGAGGTCCGAAGAGGTTACAGTATGTATGGGATGCCCGGTGAGGTGACGGGGAGGTGCCCCTGGTGGTCCTGTTGAAAATGACGGAAGCAGTTTCTGTACGAATTTGTTCGGAGATTTGTAACATTTGTAACCCAGACTCGCCAAGTCCCAAATGACAAGCCGCCTCTTCCAAGCAAAACATGCCCAAGATTTGTGAATATGGCGGGGAAAGTCAGTCCTCGTCCTGACGGTGATATAAGCTGCATTTCTCCATCTTGCTCGGTTTTTTTTCTTGATGCTTGTTGTGGAGGGGAGAAAATGCCAAGATCACCTGTGCAGCTCCGATGCTGGTGCAGACTGTCACATCGGCACCGGCACTCTTTCTGTGAGGGGACATGTTTCATAAAAGAGGGGAAAGTCAATGTGATGGTTACTCACACCCACACAACTGAAAATGACGAGAGCCGCTTTTCTCGAGTTCCATGAGCCTTGATGCATAACGAACAAATCCGGGAGAGGTGGCGGGGGGCCAAGAGCCATGCGTCGTGGTGGGTTAYGGCGTGTGGTGATACAAGAGAATGATACAATAGCCATTGGATGGCAATGATTTTTGGTTGGGAACAAAGCAACAGAGTGAGTGTCCAAATCAGTTGATGGGCATAACAGAAAAATGTATGTCTGTACTAGACCGGTGTGGAACCGTTTGACAAAGACCAGCAAGAAAAGCTAGAGCGCTCGAATGTTGGATGTGTTGGGGCAAACGTTCCCGTCATCTGGCTGGACCGTTCTGTGGATGTTATGTCTGGAAATATCGGCGTCAATCATTGTAGTTAATAGCTGAACAGCCCGTCCACTTTGTACTTTGATGGATATGATGTGCAAATCCATTTCTGCGCCGTGGAAAGATGCCCGGCCTCGATGGCTGGATGGCAAACGTCCATCCCCAGAATCTCATCCACCCCCGCATAATTCCATGTTTTAAAATTTCGTGTTGAACCCAACAGCTCGTCAGGTGAATTTGCCTCTTCCAGCTTCCCATGTCCATGGGCATCATCATGTCAGCTCATGATGCCGCCCACTACGGTCATCCTCGCCCCGATCCGCCGTAGAAAGAGCGGGACTGTTGTGGAGTGCTCCGTGACGGCAGCTCAGGCAGGCCGGTATTATCTGGGCAATTACGGGGCACTTCGCCTCCGCTTGTCGCCTCTCAGCAAGCTGGAAATGAACGTAATTAATGCTAATGCAATGGACCTTTCAGCTCCAACGGCCACCATGCCGGATTCGCGCAGAGATAGAGATAGGAGAAGAGGGGAAGACAAAACAAGTCGAGAAGGTGTTTGACGGAATCATCGACTGATATATAATGGGATGAAAATGTGAAGCAAGCGGCAATGGGTTGATTCGTACTTGAAGCGGCTACCTGATGTCGCCTTGCATGTTCCTTCCGTCTGAAATTTACACGGAGGGAACCATGGGCGGTAAAGCAGACGCTAGACAGGAGGTAGCGCACGTACCATGCACTCTCGGCCATAAATTACCTGTAGCGGGTCGTCTTTAGCGTGCGCTCACCTGCTGAGTCTGTGCGGTGCCCTGACACTAACGAAGAAGCGTCTACAGAAAAACAATCCTTTGATACTTTAGTCACAGCTGCTCCGCTTTGACAGCCTGAGGTTCARTTGACCTGAACGTTACCTGCTTTACGTATCTTGGCACTTGGCATTCCCGCCTGTCTTAGCCGAACTGGGGGGAGGGTGCGGTCAGTCGGACACACAGTCTTTGCTGCGTCGTCCAGCCTCCCGAACAGCACGTCCAGCACGCAGTCTCCAGACACCAGCTACCACCAAGAGAGGTCTTTACCAAATTCCACTTCCCTCCTGGCCTCTGGCCTCTCCCCATCCACTACGAACTCAGAAGCGCAACGTCCAGGCATGAGCAGGCAAGGGTCAGCGACGACGCTATAATCTCCATCAGATTGACCCGAGGGTGGTCTCCTTACTTCCTTTTGGTTTTCCACTTTCGTCAGCACGCTCTGCAGCTTTTTCCCAATTTTCTTTTCCCAGCTCCCACAGAGTTGAGGCATCATCTTAGGTTTCTGATTCCCCTACCTCTACTATCTCGCATCGCATCGCATCCCGTCAGACATCCCAATCTTTGCAGCCGTTTCTGCAGCAGATTTTCTCAGCTATTTCCTCGCGATACCTGGATCAACTGGAAACCTCCACTTGGCCAAGCCAATCGCCAATCTTCGGTCCCGGCCGTCCTTCCTCGCGCCCTCGTTCCGACCGCCAGGCGCTAGGCGCTCATTGCCCAGAGCCCCAGACTCCCAGGGTGCACTGCAACCAAAAGGGAACCAGCAAAAGGGCATTGCTTCCAGGTTGTTTGGCCGTTGCTTGGGCTCAAACCCCGACGCACCGCACCGCACCGCACCGCACCGACCGGATATACTCCTGTACTCCTCACGCACTCGTCTCCGTTTCCTCAGCTCCTTCCTCCGATTCCGATTCCTCGTCCGCGGCTGAGGCATTTGACCATCACCCTCGTCCATCCCCATCAATCGTCCTCAGACGGGGTCCTAATCCTCGCGGCGCAACTCTCGGTCGATACAGGCGCCGAATTGAAATCTTGGTTTCGCCCCCAGTAACCCACTCCATCCAGAATCCGCTCGCATCATTTCCCATCTCGCCAATATCACGCTCTCACTACGACCAGCCATCCATCGTCCTCAAACCATCAACTATACATCCAAACTGCTTCAATTCTATATCTCGACAACATTGTGCACGCGCTATCTCGATCGACCTCGATTCCTATCGCATACATACCCTTTAACCGCTTGACCACGGACCATTAGCCTCCGCGTGTCACGGTGCGACCACCTGCAGTCTTAGACGTCCGACTGACTGTCTTCCGCAACAACCGTCTTCCATCTTCCTCTCCCCGTCTGGTGCCTACCTCGTTACTCGTGGTAGCAAGCCAAGATGAGGGAAGTCAACTTCAGCATACCCAACGTCAACAAGGCGTCCGTTGGCATCACCACGGCTTTGTATGACCGACGAGCGCTCGACTGCACCTCGACCCTCCCGTTGATCAACTCTCTAAACCATCTCGCCTATCTGACCACGTCATCGGCACGTATCCGAGACATTCTCACCGTCGATGGCGGTATCGAAAGACTAGTCTGCATCCTGAAGGAGGGTCGCAGCAAGGATATGATGGACATGTGGAAGTGGAATTTGGCCTTCCAGTGCGTGGTCAACATTGGTGTAAGAGGCACGGAGAATGTCCGAACCCGCGTTGTTGAGGCCGACATGGTCCCCGTCATCGCTACCATCCTCGACAATTACATCAAAGTCATCGAAAGGGTCCGCGAGAAGGCTGAAGAAGCAAAACACAAGTCGGATCCCGATCACCGGCACAGGATTAGTGGCAGCAGCCGGGTGCACAAATCCGCAAGCTTCTCCTCTAGGCCCACCAACGTAGACGTTGACCAACGCGCTTTCCGTCGTCAGGCTGCGCCTCAGCCTATTGATGTTTCAGTTACCTTGGCTGGTCCTTCGACGGAAGCCGCTGCGCCGGATACTGAGACAACCCCGACCGCTTCCCGCTTCTCCGGTCAAACCCTTGGTGAAAGGACTCCTTTCTCTGCACACCGCTCACATCACCATCACCATGGTGTTAGAACACAGGACTCACAATCGGCTGTACCCTCGCCTACTCGTCATGAAAGTCAGCCGCCTGCATCGGCCGGGCCATCATCTGTCGAGAACGTCGATGGCTTTGCCAGAGCCGTGCGAGAAACCGATCGCCTACGGAACATGGCGCCATTTGCTCACGCAAACCTTACATCTCAGCCTACCTCGCCAACAACACCTCTGCCGACTAACGTCCGGCCCCCTTCGATCCTGGCCCCCAATGGCCGCTCTCGCCGTCGACCCTCAATTCGCCATCAACATTCCACCGCTGCCGAGACAGACGATATGAACACCGATAGCGTAGCATCCGATGAAAACCAGGATGCTGAGATGTCAGGAACCGCAGACGTACAAAACGAGGTTGGAATCCAGCAGGTTTCGGTCGAAGATGGCGATGGTATAATGACTGGTGCAGCTCTTGACCTGGCCACCCCGACGGCTTCGGAGGCTCAGGAAGCTGGAACCTTTAACATCACCCACCAAGGTGCCGTGGACGCCAGCATGGAAAACAACACAACGCCAACTCAAGTAACCAACCTTGGTCTGTCTCCAAATAGGCCGACCATTGCGAACACCGCACAACCGTCTATGCCCAATTCAAGTGTCCCGCGTTACCTGCTGGATCGCCATGTAACTCCTAACCCGCAGATGCTCGCTGCCATGCCCAGGGAGGAGGACGTGTTGATGTCGTTGCAGCTGCTGGCATACGTATCAAAGTATTGCAACCTTCGCAAGTACTTCCAAAAATGCCACCTTGTCCCCAAGCTCAAGATTGGCAAGGAGATCAAACTTCTCGACGGCATTGATCCCGCCGAGCTGGAGGCCGAATTGGAGGCAGAAGAAGAAGAGTGCGAAGAGGAATACCTCCTCCCCAATGATCAAAACATCTTCCCCCTCGTGGAGAAGTTCACAGTCCGGTACCACAGCACAGACATGCAATACTGGGCCGGGGTGGTTATGAGAAACCTGTGCCGAAAGGACGATACCCGGGGAGGCATCCGACAGTGCGCTTACTACCAGTGCGGCAAATGGGAAGAGTACACGAGGCAATTTGCGAAGTGCCGCCGTTGCCGGCGTACCAAATACTGCAGTAAGGAATGCCAGAAAAGTGCATGGGCTTTCCACCGCCATTGGTGCATTGCCGCCACGCCATGATTTGGACGTTTACGGAACGATATCCGTTATTGATACCCCCCGGTACACACCTCCCGGGATACTTGCTGCTTGCATGGCGTTTTGCGTCTAATATCTACTGGGAAGAGGAGTTGGGAACTTTGAGTGGTTGGAGCGGCATTACGAAAGCAAAGCATATTCTCCTGTTGCATGGCGTTGCGCGATACATATATCCAAGGCGGTTCAACGAACATGCATCACACACAACTCATGCATTGATTTTCTTTTACAACATCAGACACAGTCCATACGATTCCCCCTTGGTTTCAGTTCCCTTTGTCTTTGCTTTACATTGATGCTTTTACCCGGCTGGGTGCAGTGCCTTTGAAAGTCTATACATTACGACTACCCGTCTTCGCTAGATCCAATTCCAATTGGTTTTCTCAATTTAAGGGAATTCCGAATTATATCAACACTAGCAAACACCTGCTTCCTATATTGAGACCCGACACCGACATTGTCATGAAGCCGATTAGCGTTCAATGATACGAGCGAAAACAAAAAAACGCATTGACGTGAAGGAAAATTCGCATCGCACCTCTTTTTTCCCCGAGGGATCTGGACCAGGATTGGGACTTTTGGTTGGCTTTGGAAGGTGGGGTGGACGGAAGGATGAATGGAAGGCATCATCGGGGTTGGCGTTCTCTCTGGTTTCCTTTCCGGTTTGCAAGCATGTTGATTAGGTTGTTGCTCTTTTTTACGGTGACCTAGGCATGGATGAAGACAGAGTTAAGCGGGTACACACGCATACACATACGTTCGAAGGGTCTTTTATTTCCATTTCGTTAAGTTCTTCCCTTCAGTGATGATGATGATGGTGATGCAAAAGTGCATGCGAACAAGCAAATAGGTAGTCGGCAACAGGAGCACGAGAGATGCAGACCAATGATGAACAAGATATAATGACCTCAGTTGGGTACATGGGATAAAAGAGGGCAAACAGTGGCCAGGGGAGAGGTACGACTCGGGAGAGAAGCAGGGTTGGAGGAAAATAAGAGAGATCAACTTGGGGGACTGCCTAACACGCAGTCTCAAAGGTTGTTTACGCAGTTGGTCGGGGCCAAAAGCTTCCGTCGGATTTCCATATTCTGAAGGGATGAAATATCGACATCAACGGAAGAAATCACTAAGTACATGGACCAAACCATACCGGAACCTTACACAACCTGTGGTTGGGTACCACAGCAAGCCGAAGTCAGGGAGTCTCGAAGATCGAAGACATGAGACAGGCACGCAATGTAATTCATGATAGCCAGAGTTTCAAAGACAACTTAACATTGAAGTTCAATCCTGGGTTGTTCTATTTACACAGTGGAAGACCGCTTGATGTCCCTCGCCTAGAACCTATCGAGAGACTAGTATCCAGCCATTGGTTGAATTTCCAATTTCCGATTCCCAATTTGCTGAATCGTCCCTTCACTTCCCTCCAATATCGGTCAGACTTCCACCTCGTTACCCGAACATCCCCTTTCGACCAAGTCCCCCGGTAATGCCAAAGAACCCACCAGAGACAGGAACCCTGATGAGCAAAATCAGTCAGTCATCTCCTCCTTCCTGATCTCTCCCTCTCCGTTACCCCACCTTCCGTCCCCAAATAAGCTCGCCTACAAGTAGCTCGTTCCTTCTTGGTGCTTTCAGCCTGCCAGAAATAACCTAGAAAACCCCATCAACCCACTGATTACAAGTAGGTCCATAGCAATACTGGCAATAACACTTGCCGCTGCTGTAAGTGCAGAATTGAGGGCACTTGCCGGCCCGCTCTTCGAGTCTTTCGTTACCACCAGAGGCAGTCGCGAGGTCAAGGGGCTCGGCGGCGGGGGCGGGAGCAGCCATGGCGCCGAGGTTGGTGAGGGTGGTGGTGAACTTCATTTTGGATTCGGTGGTTTGGTGGTTGACTGGGTTGAGTGTACTGTGCTTGCTGGTGAGGAGTTGAGAACGGAGAATGAAGATGATGGGTGTTGAGGGGGGATTTATACTCGCTGGATTCGAAGAGTTGGCCACGACCATGTCCAGTTTGGTCTTCATCGTTTCTCATGATACCATGCCTCCTCACTGTCCGAGTCCCCTCTTCCTCCGTGTCATGACGAAGCGATTCCTAGTTGTCGATAATTCAACCTGAGTTCGTCCATCTTCCCGACGGAGGTTGACGTCTTTGTTGTGGGTGTTTGAGAGGGTTGTGGTTGGCACAAGCCACTGATGAGTTGACGTCGAGACTACATGTTTCCGTCGGAGAAAATATAGGTGGGTAAACCTAATGTAAGGAGGGGGTAGGCTTCCGCTATCTCCGTGAGACCAAGCCGTAGAGATCTTGTTGACACTAATGGGCAATCGAACTTCATCAGAGATGCTATCCAGCTGGTATTCGAAACCGAAGATATGAGGAGCATGATCCTTAAGATAATCCTTGAGAACCGGGTGTTTACAAAGACAAATGCTGGAGTTGAGACGGCACGAAGATTGTTTGTAAACCAAATATTACACGTAGTTGGATTTAAACAAAGCTTATAGTCGTATAGTTCCATAAATGCCAGATTCTAAACAACCAAACCATCAATAATGCCACAGACGAAGTACAACCAAGCCCTACCATACCGACTCCCTCCCCGGACACTCGGACCGTGATCACGGAGTTAGTGTACCACTCTCGCCAAAACCATCCCTTTTAAAGGTCTGACAGCATTACTTGGCGTCCATCAACACATGCGCACAATCGTGATTATCTCCGGAGCTCAGGAGCTCGGCTAGCTGGCTAAATTCCTAGGGCTGATGATGGATCGATTTAACTAACTGTGAGGCTGAGGCGCAGACAACGAAAAAGCCAAAAACAGAAGCAGAAGCAGAAGGGCTATGGCTTCTTGGTCAGTCTTCTTGCTAGTCACTAGCGCGCGTCTCAGTTAACTTGGTTGTTGCCTTCTATGGATTTTCTGCATTGTAAGTGACTGAATGAAGGAAATACCTACCAAAATGCAGGAGAAACTACGTAAACCTTATAGATATGAGTTTGTCGTGCTGCTGCCCTTAACTTCTACCATAGAACCGCGCGGACAAAAGCTGGGAACAAGAGTCAGTATTCACCTGTGAAGCAAAATGCCTTTGGAGACGATGGTGAGCATCGGAGGTGAGTGTGGGATGAACCACCTGGAAAATAAGTGCAGGTGAGTCAAAGAGTTAGGTGACAGCCGGTTAAAGGCCAGGAAGGGGTTGATATCTCCGTCGGGATCTTCAGGTTTCGTTTTCTCTGGCAGTGGTCTTTGTTTCTTTATATGAGAGGTGAGGGAATTGGAATCGAGATATAAGTCGAGACGTTGTGATTGAAGTTGAAGCGTAGCTTCAATATGGTCTAGGGAAAGAAGTGTGACAACACGAAGTGAGCAGAGCGTATTAGCGGAGCTTTTCTCTAATGGGGTCGACCCCCCTGTAAGTTCTTCGTCCTGTGATTGGTCCGTCAAAACCGGAATCCGTTCCTTGGATTGGTCAGAATTTTCGCGACCTAMGTCCGTGYACGGGGGTCCCCGGGGGTGTCCCCCGGGCTTTACAACCCTAACCCTCTTAAAGGGGGGTCCCRGGGGGCGTAGCCCCCTGGTGAAAAGAAATTAACTCTTTRTTCTGTCTCTACTTACCCTGTACTTTCTTAAAMGAAGAGAGGATAAAATAAATAAAAGAATAAAAGAGAGAAGGAATAAAAGAAAGTAGTAATAAAATTAATTAAAGAAAAAAAGACAAAAAAGTAAAAAAAAAGAAAAAGGGAAAAGAAAAAAGAAAAAAGTAAAAAAAAGAAAAAAAGAAAAAAAGWAAAAAAGAAAAAAAGWGAAAAAGAAAAAAAGAAAAAAAGAAAAAAGATAAAAAAGATAAATTAAATTTACTAATTTTACATTAGTGATTAATATTCAGCTTTTAATATATAATAAATAATTAATATTTAAAGTTTATGGAGAAGAATCCAGATTTAAATTTGTAYTATACGGCCAAATTTTCAAAMTTTATRGATTGAGAATCCARCYYYAAAACGCRACCAAATACTTATACTTTAATARATTAGGAATCYAGYYTTAAAACGCRACCAAATGCTTATACYTTAATAGATTAGGAATCCAGCCTYAAAACGCGACCAAATGCTTATACCTTAATAGATTAGGAATCTAGCCTTGAATTTGTACTATGTGAATAAAATTCTAAAACTTACAGATTAGGATCCAGCCCTAGACCCTTATTGGAGCTGCGCTTCAGTCTATTCTGCCGGGCGTCCCAAAAGACATTGGTAACAAGAAATATTAGTTTGACTTTGAGCCCTAAGTGGTTAAAATTATCTCTTTATCTATATAGGCTAGTTTGAGTTCACTTGAGTGTATAGGTACCATATCCGGTATCAACTCGCTAAAAACCTCCCAAGCCTCCGAGTTATCTCATGTGGTACTGAAGGACATAACAATATGTGTACTAGTCTCTGTCATAGATACCCTCGTTACGAGTTCCACTCTTACTCCACATGAAATGTGGGTCTCCGCGAACAAAGTGAGAGGAGGTCTGTGGCAGCTTTGAGCATTTTTGGGCTTGGCAACAGGATTTATATAGGAGATTCTACTTTTTTTTTAGAATCTTTTCCTTAATATTTAAATAGAAAAAAATTGTATAGATATAAAAAAGAAATGTTGAAGATGGCCTTTTTAAGACCTTTTTGGTAATATTCCTTTTGAAACGTTGGGACCACGCCCCATCCAAATCCAACCTCAAAGGTATTACTTCGTCGATAATAAAAATTTCCATTTCTAGGACACTCTCGATTTTAAAGGCTATAGAAATTTTTATAATATAAGAATATATATGTAGAGGATGGCCTTAACGAGATGGTTCTAATAGTACTATTTTTATAGTGCACGGACCACCCGTTATTATAATGCAGCCTCGAGGGCATAGAGTTAGCCTTTTTCTTTTTTCTACTTTTTATTTTTTATTTAATTACCCTTTGGAATTACTATAATAAGACCTATATCGCTATATAGGCCTTTTTTTACTTTATATTATCCTATTCATTGTATATTTTTCCTTATTACTTTAATACCTTTATACCTAATAAATTACCGTTTTATCTTTTATCTTTCTATCTTTGTGGCCTTGCATCCGAGCCAATATTAATGGTATGAAAAAACTAAGACTACTATTAGAATCAGGAGATAAAACTCTATATAAATACAGTCTGGTTTGGTTAATAGTAATTTCCTTTAATTTATAATATATAATAATGATTTTATTAATTGACGGCTAAAATGCGCAAAGTTGGCTCAGACCTGCTACCGCAGAAAATGGGTTGTGGGCGCTGATTGGTCAGGGTGGGGCGCTGGGTGGGGTCGGTTTTTGGAGGTGCGGGTTCTGACTGAGACTAATGTGTACCTTGTTCTCAATCTTTTTGTCGTTTGTCGATACGAGGCGAGAGACGGTGTCCGGATAAATGACACATAGCTTACCGTGTCTCTTCGACATCATCACCGTGTGCGTGGATTGTGACAGGGATTTGTCGTTCCTTCGATCATCCAAAGTGGAGTGGAAGGCTACATAGAAGCGCTTCGAAGACGTTTGGACGGCCGGTAAGGAGAGCCAGGTGATGCACTGCTGGCACCGAAACTTTATAGCATATCCTCAGATACATGCCGTGCTGAAGTAATTCTTCCCAGAATCCGATAAACGCTGATGATACCTGCACCAGTATCTTTTTCAAATTCTTCAGTTTCCTTCAATGCTTTCTTTCTCTCGGGTGTCGGGGTATCCGTCTCTCTACCAAACTGGTGAAATGCACAGAACATACATGACCGCTTTTTCTTTGGAACAACTCTCAAAACGAAAGAAGGAAATTGAAAAGCAACTGATCCACCCCATTGATTCCATATCTCTCCATTTTGTTCTCCCTGAATTCGCGCTGTGTGCCTCCTTTAAGATCATTAGGTGAATGAGAACTAGTTTAGTACCCGGATTTCGGAAATGGCGAGTTTCCTTCCAAGCTTTGATAAGCAGACGGAGAGCTGGCTGTTTGATGGTTGGCGAGACGATGTTGGATTGATGGAGGTTTAGATGCCCCCTATTAGTACGATAATCGGCAAGATAATACGCGCGGAGGTATTCGTATCCGAAAATGGTGACCACACAAACTCCTTCTAGTGCTGAATCTGGGACTCTCCACTGTACGGTCCAACGCCGCCGACAACCTTTTTGTCGCGATTCTGCTGAAGAAGGTCGTTGTTCGGGTTTCCTTCGTCCTTGGTGACCATGACCTTGGTGCACGGCGTGAACTTGTTCGCACTAGAAGTTTAATCTAGCTTCTGCAGTTGACGGTCCATTCGTTTTGTTTGCGGTTGCCTCCTCATAGGAGGGCGGTGCCGGTACTGGAGGTTGTGTAATCACTGGTGGTACTTGTTGACCGACACTCGTTCTCATGAGTTTCAACCAAAACCACATTCTCCAGAATAGCCAAGTGGAATAAACAGGAAACCACAAAACCAAAACCGCCCCAATACCCTTCGCAAACGTTCCGGGCTCGTCGTAGCACTTGGCCATCGGTCTTCAATAATCGTCTTCCAAATTTTTTGGGATTCTGTCCTCACGAATTCCTCAAGACCAACCGCCAGCCAAAGAAAGCATCCTAAACCCACCCAAAATTCCAAGGTTTGGCCTGCGTATAGTGCAGTGTTGTGGGATGGACAGGATATAGTTGCATTCGGGGTGGTCGTAGGAGAAGATGCTACGAGCGTACTCGTAGGTATACACGTATTCGTGGCTGTAGGCGCCATTTTCTCCCGAAGATTCGTCCAAATCTCGGACCTCTTTATCGTCGACACAGGACAGATTTTGCGGAGGCTCGGCGACGATGCGACAGGCGGGCGCGCCTCGGCCGGTATTTCTCAGGGCGAGACGATTCAATAAGCGAATGAAAAAACGCAGATGTCGACAACGGAATGGGTTGCGGTCACTTTGTCGGGGGAATCGTGCTTCGCGGGTTGGAGGCCGTGGCCGTTCTGAAACACAAAGAGGAGTTGTGTTGTGTTCGAGGGTAATAGGGAGTTCGTTTCCAACACACGCTTGAACTTTCTTTCGAAGGGCGGATTCTCCCGTAAGGGTGATTTAAGGCCGAGCTATACCCAACCAGGCGACGTGCGAGGCCAACGTGGGGTTTCCTGGAGGTCACCTTGTTAGTTTGGAGTTTGCGGTGCCACAAGAGTGAAGAGTGTACTTACTAGCTTCAGTGGACTGATGGGTGTTGCGATGGGGCCCACGAAGAGGAATTTGTCGTTGGTGCTGGCTACTGGTAAAGGTGAAGTTGGAGGGTTTTCGAGAGGTTTGGATGGGGGTGGGGAGGTAGACCGAGGTAATGGAGATAGATCGCGATAGCGGGACCACGGTCTTGATGGGGGGGGGGGGGGGGGGGGGGGGGGGGGGGACTTGTTTGTGCTGAACGAAACGATGAATGACTAATGGGCAGCAGGACCTGCAACAAATCAAACAAATCAAATCTAACCCCAGATTTAGATTTGATTTGAGCACAGATTACTAGATTTGACTGAAAAGTGGGTAAATCTAGCTCGGATTTATCGATTTAAATTGTCAAATCTACAGATTATTTAATTTTTCCGGCTCCCGGCCCCCCTTAACCGCTATACTTTATATACTTTATAAACTAAAATCGTCGTCTTTAATATCTAACCCAAGGGAGAGACCGTTCTTTTCGTAATCATATATAATAATATCGTAATAGAGGCCTATCTTCGTCTAATTCTTCAACTATTAAAATTTATTAATGACCTTATAATTAAAATTATATTATAACTCTACCGTTTACTTAATTATATTAAAGGTACGCTCGTATTTATTAAATTCGGATAGGATAGAAAGGATATTAAATACTATATACAATAGAATTAGGAATTCTTTCCTATAATTACTCTACTACTTTATAATATCCGTAATACCTTCCTCTAACTAACTATTAAACTATCGCTTAACTTCGTCGTCCTCTATAGGAGAAGGGGCGGGCGCTAATTTAATATAATAATTGTAACAGGGACAGCACAGTTAATGTGACGGCAGCCTTGCAGCTGTGCCTCTTGACTGCCATCGCAACTATATAAGACCACTTGAGCGACCGAATTGCCAGCTTCGGTTACTTGTATCCTTTTGGAACATAGCCTAGTGGTGTAGTGGTCTGCCAGCGCCGTGACAATACTATTACTAGTATTTCTTCCTAAATTAAATAGAAACGCCGTTTCTTTCCTTAGGGAAAGGTTAACTTTAATATCCTTTAAAGGGGTGTTTAGCTATAGAATTACGGTATTTATATAGAATCTATTAAACTTCTTTATTAATTACATTTATATTAACAATTTAACCTTTATTATATATATTATCTCTGGTATTATTAACCTAATCTCTTTTAATATAAATATAGCTGGTTTTATTATTAATATGAAATCTAATAGTTTTAATAAGAAGTTCGGCGGCCAATAATTAGAGACGTTCTTTATAGTGAAGATAAGATTAGATTGCAGTAAATTTGTAAATTTAATATGCTTTATTAGTTATATTATTATTTTAGAAGTTAAAAGCCGTTTAGGGAATAATATTATTACCGTTAAATATTGTAGGGGTAGTTTTGAGATTTAAAGGAATAGTAAAAGAATTGTAAAAAAAAGAGGTTTAAAAGAGCGGGATGGGTAGGTATTTAGTTTAAGAGGGTAAATTGAATAAGTAGTAATAAGTTTAATAAATTGTTATTAAATTTGACGAAATGAAGATAAGATTTTCCTCTTTACGAAAGGAAGAAATAAAAAATAATATAAAATAAAGAATAATAAGGTCGATTTAAAATTGAATTGTAAGTACTATTTATTACGCGAAGATATACTTTATAAATAATATTAATAGAGAATAATAAAGTGAGTAATTAGTTATTGGATAGAGTAATAATATATAACAGTTAATAATAATTTTATTAAAGGAAGTTTAAAATAAGTATTATTGAGAGTCTTAATTTGGGACTTCGTATACAATTTTATAGAGTGTGAGTAAGATAGACGTTAGGTTAATATAATATAAATTAATAATCTAGTTAACTTTGACGGAGGTTGATAAGAAGAGTACTTTTATATAATATATTTTATTCGATAGAGTAGTCCTACGCTCAATAGAGCGTGTGCTAAGATAGAGTAGGGCATTTAAGCATCTGCGTGGAATATCCTATAATATAACGGGCCTTACTTACGCTATTTCGCCAACAAATCTTTCTCTCTTTATAAATTTAATTTTAAAAACCTAAATAAATACTATAGTGCATCCTTCCTATCGCTTCGAATTATCGCCTTTGCCGCGAAATTAAAGATATAGCCAAAGTAACAGACCTATAGACTCTTTGTTTTTAATTCGTATTCGTCGAAAGGAAAATTAATCAATCCCTTAAATATATAATTAATACAAATATCATTTACTTACATATTATCTAATTAAAACTAACCAATATTATCGATAATTAATCTATATAAATTTAAGCAACGGTTTATAACGGGCGTAATATTCTTACTATTATAGCTACCTATTATATAGTAGAAATTAAGAAGTTAGAAATATAACTTCCAATCCTCGCTAATATAATAAATAATAAGACCGAAGAAGGAATATTAATTAAGGGAGGTCTAAAAATTAAAGAAGAAGTACTTCTTATATAGGGATTTTACGAACTTCTATTTTAATACGTCGAAGTAAATTTTATACCGCTTATAAACCTATACTTTAATCGTATTTTAACTTACGGGCAACAACTCAATCGTTAATTACTTATCTATTAATACTATTAAATTTTTAAATTCGGGTGCTTAAATTATATTAAAGGGTATATCGGTATTAATAATCTAATCGAAAAGTAACTCTTTAAAATTATCCACAATAGGCTTTAGGATCAACTAAGAAATACTCTTAGCGAATCGATTAATTATAAACTTCGGGCATTTAGCAATAAATTCGTCGGCGGTTAGCGGGGGTAACTTCTTATATTTTAAACGTAAATACTTACTAAGAGAAAAAGTAGCGAAACCTATTATCAACCGATTAATAAACAACTATAAAATTATATAATAACGATAGTATAATATATATTACTAAAGACCGTAAAATAGCATTTATAATACTAAATAGTATCGACCTCCTCATCCTCACACACTGTTACGAACTTAAGCGACACAAGGGCTGACCAAGCCATCGGGACGCGACAGCACTGGCAGAAATGGTTGAGTGTAACCTCAGACGGGGATTGGCCGGAAGGGCGCTCACTGTAGAAGAGTGCTCACAACGAGCCAATGCTCACGGTCCAAGCCATCGGGACGCGACAGCACTGGCAGAAATGGTTGAGTGTAACCTCAGACGGGGATTGGCCGGAAGGGCGCTCACTGTAGAAGAGTGCTCACAACGAGCCAATGCTCACGGT
>RANZ01000556.1:0-21419 GCA_009805285.1 Neurospora terricola FGSC 1889 | reverse complement strand
CCGAGATGCGCGCCCAGGCGCTGAACGGCGCACCGCCTGCCCCCGCGACGGCGCTGGTCCCGGACACCTTTGCCATTCAGCTGTACAACCCGGACTCGACCGTCGCGATCAAGATGGTGCCTGGCACGTGGAACAAGACTGACTCGTGGGAGTTTGAGCTGCCTGTCCAGACGTTCAAGCAGCCCTCGGCCAGCGAGCTGGACAGGGAGGACGGAGGGCTGCCGCCGCCGGACCTGATGCCGAGGGTCATGTTCAGGTGGAAGAAGGACAGCAAGTTGAGTAAGGATATGACGTGCTACATGTGCGGAAAGAACCTGGGAGGGAGGAGGAATAAAGAGCCGGATATTACGATTGCCATGTTCAAGACTACGACGCGCAGGGATGGGGAGAGCGTGGTGACTGTCTACCAGCCGAATCTGCACCGGGTGGAGGTGGAGGATAGGAAGGGGCTGGAGCTGGTGCTGTTGCTGGGAGCCGAGGTGATCAAGGACTTGTATCTGTCGCCGAAGGCCGATGTGTTCAACGTTGGAGGAGGCGGATATCCCGTCGGAGTTGCGGGCAGGAGGAAGAACTCGAAGCCTACCAGCACGCCACCAGGAATTCCAATCATGTCTGGTGCCGTGGCGACTAATGGCGGACCAGCAGGGGCGGGAGGACAATTCAATGCTGCGAACGCGATCCGACATCCAGATACTATACCCGTCAGTGCTTCAGGTGCGGCAAAACCTGCGTCATCAAAGGCAGATATCGATGCCGAAACGCAACGACTGAAAGCAATAGTTGAGCGCGAGGAGCGCGAGCGGCAAAAGCGGGAAAGGCAAGAGCGTGAGAGGCGTGAACAAGAAGAGCAACAGCGCATCAAGAGGATGCTCGAAGAGGAAGAACAACGCGAACGTCAACGAAGAGAAGCAGAGATAGCTGCTGAAACGGAACGGTTGCGCAGAGAATACGGAATGGAAGGGCAGGAACTCCCGTCGATCGTCCACTCCCCTCCAGCTCCTCAGAATGGAGGGACGTTTAGCAGCCCTGCCCTCCCGCCACGGCAAACCTTTCAGAACACACAACCACCGCAGCACCTCTTCCAACAGCCAAGCCAGGGCCAGCTGTCACCGACCACCACCTGGGGCGCTACACCCTCCCTGCCTCCGCGGCCCCTTAGTGCTGGTCCGCCGGGGACTCATCATGTGAGCGGGAGTAGCAGCAGCAGCAGTAGGCCAGGACCGTTCCACTGTGATAAACTGAACAAGGTGTGGAATGGTGTCGTGGTGCCAGCTCTTGATCGTGGTTCCGGAACTCCAGGACCTGGAAGCTCGGGGAGGAGACGCAGTAGTGGTGCGCCGTACTTCTCAGCGGATCAAAATGGCAGTGGCAGGTATGGGTATAGCCAGAGCTCTGTTGGTTTGTCGGGTGGGAATGGGAGCTCGAGTGCGAGGGATAGGGAGAGGGAAAGGGACAGAGAAGAAAGGAACAGGAAGATTGCGAAGAAGAAGAGTACGCATTGGTAGACATCTCTTGGAGAGGTGTTGATATGGTGGGTGTTGAGAACATATGGGAGGTGGTTCATATTCGCATTATCACATTTGAAAGGAGTTGGTTGGCGTACTGTAGCATATTTCACCTATTTAGAGAATGGGCTGGCGCGTTGAGGATGGATTTACCAACAGAGGATTCGTTAACATGATACCATGATGGAATGCAGATACTGTTAAATAAATCAGTTTTCGAATGTAGATGCGACCTTGCTTTGCGAATCGCTTCAGTGACCAACTATGACACTATGACTAGAAGTAAACCTCAGATCGCAAGGCCTTTGAGCCGCTACTCTTTAAAACGTTCTTAACTCTTTCCCCACAGATGTACGCTCCGGGTGAGCCCGGCCTTGGGGTCAATCAGAAACGTGGATGGGACAAAACAGGTGAAACACCTTGCCGACTCTGTACCGTAGAAACTCGGGAAATTGGCAAAAAGCTATCCCTCTTTGAGCGCCCGACAGTAAGTGCAGCAAGCAGTATACGTCTGTACATATGCCCGGCCTGTTAGTGAAAGCTCTACAACATTGCCCACAACTATCTTGCTTGCGTTTCAAAGTACAGGCTTGGACTTGCACCGCACAGTCCCGTCAGTACTCTGTGGGAAAAAGAGGTTTTTACGGCAGTAGCTTTTTGCCAATTTCCCGAGTTTCTACGGTAGCTAAGGGGACGACGTCTGATCAAAGCTTCATGCTACTGGGCTGTTTCATGATATGCACAATGATGCGATGGCTTCTATGGAGGTTGTTACTACACAGTAGTTCTTTTCCCCTGGTCGGGCCTACGTGAATGGTCTCGTGCTCTCAAGCCTCTTTTAAAGGGTAGGTTTTTGATGGGTTGAAGCCATTCATAACCCTGGTAAACCGCGAGATACTGTACGGGAGGAGCATCAGGTAACGGCTTACACAGAAAGACTCTATTGCGTACATCCAAGAAAGCTTTCTGTTTGCGTCCACGCAGGTTGCTGGTCGCTGGTCACCTTGGAAAATTCAAGTTTGACATAGATTCGTTGGCTATATACATTCGTTCAAACCATCTCATATACTAGAAAGTGTCATCGGCCTCGTGGAAAGGTGAAGAAGGAAAGGGGTATAGGCAGGTATTGTACACACAAGAACGGGACGTGACAGCATCACTCATTCTTGTCATCTCGACTGGTAAGACATGGGCGACCTCATGTCATCACTAAAAATTTTACTTCCAGAACCACCCATCCTTCTTCCCATCCTTGCCGTCATCATCCTTGATATTTCCGTCCTGGTCACGGCCCTTCTTGGCGAGGGAGGTCTTGTCGTCTTCATCAGCATCGAAGTTGCCAAAAGACCAAGAGCGCTTACTTTGGACCAAGTGGCTGCTCGATCTGCTAATAACATTGCCCTCGGCATCCTTTCTGATGATTTCCTGCTTGACATGCACAGCACCGGATGCGTCAGTATACTCTTCCTTCTTGATGACTTCGGTCACCCCGCCCTTCTCGGTGGTGGTGGTGGTGACGGTGCTGTTGTCTCTAGTAGCGATAGCGGTATCGGGGGACTTGGTGAGACTGTCCGAGTTGTTTGGCACAACATCTTGAGAATCGATCCAGTCATCGAAGAAGCGCTTGGTGTCCTTGAGCTCATTCGCAAAGGACTTGAAGAGCGTGCTCAGTGAACGGTTGGACTCGTTGAAAGCTGACAAGATGACATCAGTCAAATCCTGCTCTGTGTCAGGATGCTTCTTGTCATTTGAGTTTGTCTTTTGTAAATCTTTCTTCGATTCCCGTTCGGTCTCTTCGGTTAACGCGCGGTCGAACTTGTTGATGAACCATGTCAAGTTGTCAAAGAAGCCGTTGGACATGTCAACGACGTCGCCAAGCGTGTTGCTGACATCGTTGATGATGCGTCCTTGCATCTCTAAAACAGCCTCATCCCTATTCCTGTTCTTGTTGTCGGCCCAACGAGAAGCGTCGACTCCGAGGTTTGACACGAGCTGAGAAAGGATGTTATAGTGGAAGTCGTCCTTCTCCGCCTCCGCTTTTCTCCATTCGATCCACTCGTCCATACTGCGTGGCGAACAATAACGGCGGTCGGAGGCATCGACGAACAAGCGAGAGTAAAGGGGGAACCAGGCCTCGTCAAGCTTGCGAAAGCGTATCCGCTGGTCCATATCAAGCGCTCGGAGCATGTCCGGAGTCACGGTTTTGCTCTGTTCGAGGTACTTCGGATAGAGGGGATATTGTTTGGTGAACCAGTGAGATTCGATACTCCTCATAGGCTTGGCCGAGCTTTCGGCGAGAAGATCCTCAAAGGCGTCTTCCCAGCCAAATAGACTGGGATCCATTTCTGAAGTCAGGCCCTTTGGAACAGGTTTCCAGCCGAGCTCGAGAGAAAGGCGGACTGGGGAGTAGGTGGAGCGCAGAAGGAACAGCCTCCAGGCACGGGCTGCTTCGAAGTAGTTGGTGCCATAATTCTGCAGCTCGTCGAAGTGGCGCTCCAGCTCTTCAGAGGCCTTGTTGTTCTCATAAGCGCGGATATCGGGCAAGTTTTTACCGCGAATGATGTCGGTGCCCAGGGCTGGTGAGGACGGAGCCTCTCGTCTGGACAACTGATACGGAGTAAGATAGAGGATAGTGTCGAGGATGGTATGGAACCCGGCACCGATGTTGTCGTCGACGTGCTCCTTGAACTTCCTGAAGGGCTTCAGGAAGTCGTTTAGCGAGTCGTTGTCATCGCGCATTGTGATCACCGATGGTGGATCGAGTTTTCTTTGATGGAAGAAGTTGAAGAGGGGAAGTGAAGACCGGGTGATGTGTCTTGTAGCTTGAGTGGTGTGGTTGAGGTTGTTTCCGTGCTAACGTGTGGGGGTGGGGAATTGGAGCTTGTGCTTCTGTGATGCAACTGGAGAATGACCTCAGTTGGCACTTGCTAGATGCTTCTGTTGCACGGGACGGAGAGGTACGTACCTCGATATCAGACGAGTACCTCTACGGCTATCTGTCTATGTCTGAGCACCTATAGATGATAAAAGAGTATTCCTAAACGGCACAGGTCTACTGTGTATATACCCTCTAAAGAGATCTGAGCATCATAGGAGGTTTTTGATAGTCTCTGAACCTAGCTCGCTTGGGACAAAAAAAACGTAGACTGTATGCAAGCTGTACCACTAAAATTATGATATTGCTGAAGCTATTAAGATAACTCTTCCCTTCTCTTATTGCTTTTATAACCCGCTTGTTATAGTTAGGAAGAGCCATTATAAAACCATGATAGGGATTACAATAATTCGAAACAAATTGGCTAGAATCCTTTAGGGATACTTATATTTAAGAATTGCCTAGAAATTAAGTTTTAAAGTATGATAAAGATGCTTAGATGCATGATAAGAGTATATACAAGGTGTAATGTACTGACCGTGACATGTTTAGTTTATTCTTATGACTATTTGGTGGTCCTAAAAATTCTTGGGTGTTTTGTTAATCTGTTGTTAAAAAATGAACTGTTGCCAAGTCTAACTTTTTTTTGTCCTGGGTAAGCCTAGCTGGATTTCAGTCAAAGACATGCAGGAGTAGTGTTGTGTATAAGTGTTAGCGTTTAAAGGTGGTGTTAACACGCAGGGTCAAAGATACAGCAAAGGCAAGAGGGTGATACAGTCTTGACACCGACAACAATCCATTACGATAGCCCTGAACAACCCTTCTTTCACATGGATATGTTGGGCCGGAAGTGTTCATAGAGTCAGCGCACAGAAAGAAAATGAAGCGAGGTTGAAGAGCCGAAGACAAAACATTCAAGACAACAAAAACAAACGAAGGCCAATAACTTAGAGCGTTAACAGCAGCTTCCCCACCACAGCCTGGAAATTGGAATCGCTGGAATTGCCCGACCGATAGCGATATGGAAGTGGAGCCTACAGAAAGTGACAAGCGCCCAGACGCTAGAATCCGGACATGAGGCGAGCCTTCCCAGGGTTCATCTGGCGCTATTCCTGGCAGCAACAGCGACCCCCAATGCCGCCCTCATCCCGGCAGTAACGGCATCCATTTTAGCGACGCCATCGAATCTGTGGTGCACAATTTGTTAGTGTCGCGGGTTCCTCAAGGGTTCCTGTCCATAATGACCATCTCGTATGACAACCTGGAAGAGCATCACAGTAGGTTAGACAACGTTAGTCTCGGACTCTCGCGCACAACTCGGGCTGCGCATTCGACAACCACCATCCCGTCGTCACATACATCCCCTCCGTTCCGTTCTATCTCGAGATGCGACCTGGACGCTGTCCTTCTCTGTCGCTGCAATTTCACCCTCCACGGAACATCCACTCTGAACTCCGATCAGCTACTGCGACTACCGCGACACTAGGCTCGTAATAGACATCTTCCATTTCCGAGGTTCCTGTTCTCGACTACTTTTTGTTCTCCTTCCTATTTTCTTCTTGTTTATATCAAGCGCCCGACCAACAATATCGAATCTGTAACGTTGTTAGGCAGCCGGAAAAGCGCAAAGATAAAGAGACCATACGGGCAGACAGACCCCAAGTCAACAGCCAACAACTACTACTGAAACCGAAACCTTACTCGACTCGAACCTACCTGCTATACAAGCGGAAACAGGGCATGACCCGTCGTCCCATCTTGCCAACCGATTGCTTCACATGCGCCTCCCATTTGCGAACCGACATTCCATGACCTCCAGCTGTGAGCCTTGAACGCCGCGAGCCGTGTGCGTTGCTCACTAGGACGCCGCTCCATCCGCGACCTCGATCCCCATCTCGACCCCGAACCAAACTCCGATCCCGGTTCCGAACCGTGTATAGACAACAACCCCGACGGCAACCATGCGCTTGCCCGCTCCCGCCTCCGCAGCCGGTCTGTGGCCCATAGAATACTTACCTGACGTCGATATCCCGTCCGCTGACGGAGGCGATCATGGAAACGACGACGACCTCCAAAACTGGTCCTCGCTGATCGGCATCATCACCGCCATCTGCGGCAACATCCTAATAGCTCTCGCGCTCAACGTTCAACGATATGCCCACATTCGGTTGAATCAACACCGGGCCGAGGTACGACGGCGCGCAAAGCAGGCGCTGAGGGAGGCTAGGGCCAAGGTGAATGGGACAAGTTCTGGAAGCGGAGGTATATACGGAACTACAGCGCCCGTATCTGATGGGAGTCTCTCGAGGAAGGACACCACTCGCCATCCCAATAGCGATTTGGCCATTGATGCCCACGAAACCGAGCCTCTCACACGGTCCTCCGATTCTACGGACTCGGGTTGGTCAGAGTCTTCGACTCCCACTGGAGGGGAGGTCAAGGTCGCAACTACATATCTGAAGGATCCGTACTGGTGGCTAGGCCAGGCCTTGATCACAGTAGGCGAGACGGGCAACTTCCTGGCATATGGCTTTGCTCCGGCTTCCGTCGTCAGTCCACTCGGCGTTGTAGCTTTGGTCTCCAACTGTATCATTGCGCCCATCTTTTTCAAAGAGGTCTTCCGTCGGCGAGACTTCTTCGGTGTGGTTATTGCCGTGGCCGGTGCCGTGACAGTGGTCTTGAGTGCCGAGTCGCAAGAGACCAAGATGGGGCCTCATGAAGTATGGGATGCGATTACGACCATGGAATTCGAGATCTACATGGGCCTTAGCTGTTCCTTGATTGTTCTCCTTATGTGGGCGAGCCCCAGGTACGGCAACCGGACCATCCTAATAGATCTGGGTCTGGTCGGTCTTTTTGGTACGTTTATAACTCCTTTACCAGCAGTTGCCTTATGCTAATAGCCAGGGTTATATAGGCGGATATACTGCGCTCTCTACCAAAGGTGTCTCATCTATGCTGTCCTCTACTCTTCTCGGCGCTTTCACCACACCGATTACATACGTTCTGGTCTTTGTTTTGCTCTTCACCGCAGTCATGCAAGTCCATTATGTAAACAAGGCACTCCGGCGTTTCGATTCTACCCAGGTCATCCCCGTTCAGTTCGTACTGTTTACACTATCTGTAATCATTGGCAGTGCCGTCCTCTATCGGGACTTTGAGAGGACAACCAGCAAGCAGGCGCTCAAGTTTATCGGCGGTTGCATGTTGACGTTCTTCGGCGTATTCCTCATTACCAGCGGCAGGCCGCACCATGATGAGGAAGAGGAGGAAGAAGAGATTCTCTCCGACGCCGAGGGCATCGACGAAACCATTGGCCTTGCAGAACAAGGCCCAACGCTAGGAGCAGCAGCGGCAGTTGTCGCCGCGACCTCCTCATCACCACACACGCCCCGCCAGCCCTCTCGCAGACGCAGCGATTCTGCGAGATCCCGGCGGTCGTCGCGTGTCAGTTTCAAAGAAGCCTCAGTCAGACCCCTATCAGCAGTAGAGGAAGCAGAGGATACTGGCTATCCCTCGCACACCCACACCAGAACCAAATCTCAGAACACTCTCGTTGAAGAATCAGACGACGACGCCAACGAAGATGCTCCCTTACTCGACAACCCTTGGAGGGCGGCGGCGTCCCAAGACAGAAACAGGAGTGACGAATACATCCCCGAAATCGACGCACATTACCAACACCCAGGCATCGGCCCACACACCATTTCCTCAGACACCATCCTCTCCATCCCCGTCTCCTCCGACGAATTCGCCACCACGGGTCTTCTCTCAACCACCCCGCGGCCCAACATCACCATCACACGCGGCTCCTCCCCCGCTGCCGGCTCCTCAGCCACAGCCCGCACTCCCCCCTCCGCCTCGCGGCCAGTCACCCCCCGCGCACCATTCTCCTCCTCCACCCTATCACAATCACACCGCGCCTCCAACGCCCACCCCCACCATTACGGTCATCATCACCATAATGCTGGCGGTAACCCCCCCATGATCTCCCCTTCCCCCTTCTCTTCCACCCTCGGCGCCGTGGTAGCGGACAGATTACTCCCCCACCTCGGCATGGCAGCAGAACACGACTCGCCTACGCAGAGGAGGATAGCAGGTCGGAGAAGCAGGCCCGGGCTGAGAAACAGTTTGTTCGTGCCGCAGGACGAATTAGACAACGACAACGGCTACTACGATCTGGAAAACGGTAGGGGGCGGGGAGGAAGTTCGGCGGTGGGGAGTACGAGTACTTTTGGTCCTTTGTTGGATCTTACAGGACTAGGCAGTAACGGTAGTAAAGGGGAGGGACACCAAGGTCATGAGGACCAAGGGATAAGAGGGCGAGCGAGGAGTTTGAGCGGGACGTTGGCGGAGTTGTTGAGTGGTGGGTGGAGGATGGGTGGTAGTGGTGGTGGGAGTTCCTCGCATGTGCCGAGCGCGAACGCGAACGTTGCCACTACGAGTAGTAACAACGGGTCAGATACCACGATACGGGGGCCCAGTGCTAGTAGTAGGAGCAGGATGGGGATGAGGAGGAGAGGGACGGATCCGAATTTTAGGGTTATTGGGAATGGGAATGGGAATGGAGAGAATGGGGTAACTGAAGATGGAGAGGAGGAGGGGGAGGGGGATGAGGAAGGGCAGGGAAGTCGGTTGGAGACTACGAGGAGTGCTGCTGTATAAAAGGGAAAAAGTTGTTTCGGGTATCTAGAAATCATGCGAGCGAGCATAGCGAGAAAAGTAAAGCAAGCAGGCAGGCAAGGCGTTCTGTTATGTAATAGCGTGTAGAAGGCGTACAATATCATTGAGCGTTGTCTTCGTTAAGCACTGCAACCAAGAGACTTCACCAGTGTGCACGGCGGAAATACCACGTTCCTAGCTTTCGCTCTGTTATAAGGGTATTAGCGGAAGGTAAAGAAAGAGGTGAAGAGAGAGGTGAAGAGAGAGGTGAAGAGAGAGGTGAAGAGAGTGAAGAGAGTCAGACGAAGCTGAAACGCCCTAAAGAAGGACTGAAAAAAGACCGAAGAGAACGTAGAGCAGGAAGGAGTCCACCCAATTAATTTTCAGAAAACATATACTACTGAGGAAGTGAGCAACTGTGATGGAAAACGCTAAGACATTGCTTTTTGAACGTGATAAAGATATAATAAACAGGAAAGGCCCATTGGATATGTTAACAGGTTTCGACATTCCGGGCCAGTAGCAGCAAACATATTCTCTCCCTACATTAAACCTCAAAAAACCCAGAGCTTATTTCTTGCCCCTGACGTTAGCCTTCTTTTTCCTCTGCTGCCTCTTCCTCGCCAGAATCTTGGTCATGATGGCCTCCTTGGCCTCCTCGCTCTTCTTGCCCTTCTTATCGACCTTGATATCCTCAGCCTTCACCTCCTTCGCCGGTGCGCCGGCAGCCTTAGCCACCTCAGCCGGGCCCTTCTTATCCTTGCCCTTATTCCACCCAGCCGGCTTCTCAGGCTTGCCGCCCTTCTTCCTATCGGCCTTTCTTCCAGCCTTATAAGCCTCCTTGGCCTCCTTAGATCTCTTCTTCTCCTCCATCTCCGCCTTCCTCTCCGCGGGCGTCATCGTCCTCTGCTTCTCCTCATCCTGCCTCCTGCGTTGCACCACGTTCGCGTTCTCGATCGCGAACTCGACAATCAGCCGCTGCGTCTTGCCCAGCTCGTTCTTGACCGCGAAGCCGTTCAGGTAGCGCAGGCCCATGAGCGCCCAGCGGTGCGACGAGTACTCGATGAAGCCGTAGCCGCGCGACTTGCCGCCGCCGACCTTCTCGTCCACCTTGGTGCCCGTGGTCGTCTCGAACACGATCTTGGCTTGCTTGACCACGCCCTTGCCCTTGAGCTTGCGGAGGCGCTCGTTCTCCTTGTCCTGCTCGCCGCCGCGCGAGTTTTCTTCCTTGGAGATGGGCGCGCGCTTCCCCTCCTTGACGTCCTTGGCGAACCCGACGACGGCCTGGCGCGCGAGCGCCTTGAGCTCTTTGGAGCCGATGTTGCGCGGCAGGTTGCGCAGCGCCAGACGGGTGAGCGACAGGTGCAGCGACGGGTTGGACTGGATCAGCTTCTTGCGCTGGTTGGCCGACGCTTCGCGCATCTTGATCTCGGCCGGGGTAAGGACCTTGAAGAGCGTGGACGAGGGTGTGATTTGGCCCTCGTTCAGGAGGTACAGGCGTCTCTTGTCCTTGTCCTTCTTGCCGGCTGAGGCCTCGGCGAGACGCTCGGCTTCGTCCTTGGAGACGGCGTGGGCGACCTGCAGGATGCGCCCGTCGAGCGTGTACTTGCCCTCCGGGTCGACGGTCTCGTCTTGAAGGACGGAATGCTTGGCGAGTGTAGGGGCAGGCTGGTGGCGGGGGGCGCCCTTGAGGCAGGTCTTCATCTCCTCCTCGTTGAAGAAGCACACGAAACCGGTACCGGCTGGCCTGTCGGTGGCCTTGTCCTTGACAACTCGGGCGTATCTGATGCCGCCGAACTGGGTAAAGTGCGCCTTCAGCTGCTCATCGGTGGTGGTGTATGGTAGGTTGCGAATGAAGAGTGTTAGAGAGTTGTCGGTTAGCCTCTTGGGCTTCTGTTCCTCGTCCTCATCCTCTTCATCCTCCTCAATATCATCTTCGTCCTTGTCCTCGTCGTCCTCCTCATCGTCCTCCTTGTCCTTATCTTCATCCTCCTCATCTTCACTTTCGAGGTTCTCGCCTTGGCTCTTGAAGAAGTTGTAAAGATCCTTCTCCTCCTGTGTCATGCCAGCAGTCTCCTCCTCCTCCTCTGTCTTCTTGTCCTTGGGTTCCTTGGGTTCCTTGGCCTTCTTATCCTTCTTCTCCTTCTTGTCGTCCGACTTTCCACCGTTCTGCTGGTCCCATGTCTGCTTGTCCACAGCCCAATCGACGGCCAATGGGCGGCCATCGACCTCCATGCCATTGATGGCCTCGATAGCCTTTTCAGCATTCTTGCGACCGCGGAGGGTGACGAAACCGAAACCGGAGAGCTTGCCCTTGTCGTTGGGCAAGTCGGCGAACCTGACCTTGCCGTATGGCTTGAACAACTCGGCCAACTGCTCGGGCTTCTTGATGCTCCATGGCAAGTTGCGAATGATGAGCTTGTTGGGTTTCATAGCCTCGGCGGCGGCCTCGGCACGTTTCTGCTTCTCCTCGGCGACCTTGGACACAACGGGGCCGGTCTTCTTAGCATCACGGTGTCTGGCTTCGGCAATGTCGAGCTTCAGGCGCTTTCCTTGAAGCAGGTAGTTGTTGAGCTTGGCCTTGGCCTCGAGGGTGTCCTCGGGATCGGTAAAGGTGACGAAACCATAGCCGCGCGAGGTCTTGGACTTGGGATCGAGGACGACGGTGGCATGCTTCACGGGGAAATGTTGGGAGAAGAACTCGGTCAGGGACTCGGCGGTGGCACTTGGGGGCAGCTGTCGGATGAAGAGAGAGCGGTTGGATTCAACTCTAGCTTTCTTGCTTGGGGGGTTCTGTGCAGCAACATCGGAATCCTTGATGGCATCGGGATCAACTGGGATCTCCTCGTCCACCTCGCGTTGGCGCTTCTTGTTTCCGTCCTTGCCCATTGTTGCAGGCGGGTTGTATTGTGATGGATGTGCTTGGTGGGTGTTGTCGTGGTGTTGTTGAAAAAGAAAAAGGAGAGAAATAGCCAAATCAATACAAAAACAAGGTAAAGTGAAGTGACCCTCTCAATGCACAATGGTAGAAGGGAATCACTGAATACAGCTTCCCCCAGCGACAACAGTTCTGGACCCTTCGCCCAAAGAAAAATATTCGAGGTGGAGTCCCGATAAGGACGTACAAGGGAGCTTATCGTGCCGTCAAGCTTGGCATCTCGCGCGCTTCCACTTCACGCAAAAGGCGGGGCGCACAGACCATCCAACTTCACCAGGCACAAGCTTGACACGCCGGGGTTCATGTTCTGCGACAGAAGAGACGGACAGTGCAGCAAGCAGCGACCCCTCTCCAGGTCCCGCTGACGGGGGCCGCTACTAGGAAATTCACAGCAGCCCAGTGCAAAGTAAACAAAAACAACCTTCGCGGATAGTTTCACTTTCATCCCGTTGCAAGCCATCCTACGAAACCCCACCACGTCTTTCTTTTTGCATGTTTTTCTTATTTTGGGTTTGAATTACTTGTAACTTCTTCTTCATCGCATACAAATAGAGGACTGCCGCTGCGCAGGCCCCGTTAATACCAACAGCCGTTGCCGACCATGGCGCCGGGCAGATCGACGAGGGCGACACGCGGGTCGCGCCAGGCCTCGGTCGTCCCAGAAGCACCCTTAGATACTCCCGACAATGCGCTACGGACACAAGTCGCAACCGTCTTCCGCGACGCCCAAAAGACCACGGCATCCCATCGCAAGCTGGCCGTGACCCTGCGCAAGATCCAAGAAGCATGCTGCTACGAGCCGACGAGTACGAAGAAGCCTGCCGAGGCCGACGAGTTCGAGGAAGATGACTTCAACAAGGAGTTTGTGCGCTGCGTTTTGCGCGTCATGCCCATCAAGAAGAGCGAAGGAGTCGGCGAGAAGACTGTCCGCTTCATCGGTCTGTTCCTGCGGCACGCCGTCGAGAAGGATAACGAAATTCTCGGCGAGGCCGACCCGGATGCCAGCACCATGCCCGAGACACCCAGTACCCGACTTACCGGACACTTGATGGAAACCGTTCTTCCCTTGATGATCGCCAAGGACAAGTTTGTGCGCTACCGATCAACCCAGCTTATATCCCATATCATCAACTCCCTCGACGCGATTGACGACGACCTCTTCCAGAAACTGCGGTCAAGCCTACTTAGGAGGATTCGCGACAAGGAGGCCATGGTTCGTGCACAAGCTGTGCTGGGTCTTGGACGCTTGGCCGGCAACCAGATCGAGGGCGAACCGAATTCCGACGATAGCGACGATGATGGATCGACCGGTCTCCTCGAAAAGCTCCTCGAAGTCTTGCAGAATGACCCTAGTGCAGATGTGAGGAGGTCTCTGCTGGTTAACCTGCCTATCTTGCCAACTACCCTGCCATACCTGCTGGAACGAGCACGCGACCAAGATGCGCTTACGCGGCGCGCTGTCTACTCCCGTCTTCTGCCTGCGCTGGGTGACTTCCGCCATTTGTCACTATCTATGAGAGAGAAGCTTCTTCGCTGGGGTCTACGCGACAGAGACGAAAATGTGCGCAAGGCTGCCTGCCGACTATTCCGTGAAAGATGGATCGAGGATTGCGCCGGTACTGCTCCCCCCGTTGAAGGAGGCCAGCCGTCCGAGGTATCACCTCCAAGCATGGAGGCTCTGCTGGAGCTCCTGGAGCGCATTGATGTCGTCAACTCCGGAGGAGAGAACGGTGTCGCTCTTGAAGCTATGAAGGGCTTCTGGGAGGGCCGTGCTGATTACAGAAATGCAGTAAATTTCGATGACAACTTCTGGGAGACACTCAGCTCGGAATCCGTGTTTGTTGCCCGGACATTCAACGACTTCTGTAGGAACGAGGGCAACGGGAAATATGAGTCCCTTGTCGACGAGAAGCTACCCGAAGTCACCAAACTCGCATTCTACCTGGAGCGATACGTCAAGGTGCTCATCGATGCCATCCAGAGGATCAATGAGCAGGAAGTGGAAGATGAAGAGGAGGAAGAGGACACAGTCGAGCAAGAGTTCATTGTCGAGCAGCTTCTCCATATCGCCCTTACCCTGGACTATTCGGATGAAGTTGGCCGTCGCAAGATGTTCGCCCTTTTGCGACAAACCCTCTCTATCCCGGAACTTCCCGATGAAGTCACTAAACTCACTGTCCAGGTTCTGCGAGACCTTTGCGCCCCCGATGCCGCCGGCGAGAAGGAATTCTGCAGCATTGTACTTGAAGCCGTTGCCGACGTCCACGACACCATTGTTGACGATGTTCCTGACGAAGGCGACATTGATGACAACGAGTCCTTTCACTCAGCTAGATCCGAGGTCAGCGACGACGAAGATTCTCAATCTAAGAAAAAGAAGCACAAGGATCCTGAACTCTCGGAGGAGGAGGTGGCTCAGAAGGCCATCAAGGAGATCATGATTAACATGAAGTGTCTCCACATTGTGCAGTGCATGCTCACCAATGTCGCTGGCAATCTCCAGAAAAACGATCATCTTGTCTCCATGCTCAACAACCTCGTCGTTCCCGCCGTACGCAGCCACGAGGCCCCTGTTCGCGAGCGCGGTCTCTTCTGTCTCGGCCTTTGCTCGCTCCTCGACCGCTCGCTTGCCGAGGAGAACCTCACCCTCTTTATGCATTTCTTCGCCAAGGGTCACACTGCTCTCCAGATCACCGCCCTGCATATCCTTACGGATATTCTCAACGTGCACGGCGCGCAGCTACTTTCGAATAACACCAATCTCCTCAAGGTTTACGTCAAGGCCCTGCGCGCCGGCGGCAGATCTCCCGAGGTCCAGGCTGCCGCTACCGTGGCCGTCTCCAAGCTGCTTCTCGGCCGCGTGGTCAGCGATGTTGATGTCTCTGCGGAGTTGCTCAAGACCCTCGTCATCGCGTACTTCGAGCCCGCCAGTGCAGAGAACCAGAGCGTCAGGCAGGCGCTCAATTACTTCTTGCCCGTATTCTGCTACTCGCGGCCAGAGAACCAGGACCTGATGCGCCGGGTCGCGCTGGACGCGCTGCATACCTTGTACAACGTGCGTGAAGGCCTGGATGACGAAGAGGCCGATGTGGATGATCAGATGGTCAGCATGTCGACCATCGCTGCCTGCTTGGTCGATTGGACGGATCCCAGAAAGTGCTACAACCCCGATGAAGGCTTCAGCGCCGGCCTTGACCCCGAGAAGAAGACCGTTTCGGCAGATGTCCACCTCGACTTCGCCAAGGATATTCTCGAAAGGCTACAAGGAAACGGAGCCAGTACGTATCTCCCTAGCATCATGTTTCTCTTCCTCCGACGAATCGTGCAATACTGACACCCAGAAACAGAAGAAGAAAAGCGCATCATGGCCGCCCTCCTCGCAAAGCTCTACATCCCCTCCGGCTCCTCTTCCTCCAACCCCTCCTCGCCCACCAAGATCCGCGACGTCTACGCCCTCGTCACCAACGCGGTCGAGAACAACCTGCTCTCCGACGCCACCTCCCGCAACGCCCTCTACAAGATCCACGTCTCCCTCGGCAAGATTGTCAATGCCCTCGACGCCGCCGCTGAGCAAGACGCCGCCAACAACGCGGCGGGCCGCCACGCCTCCATCGTCTCCGGCGCCACAACCCACAGAAGAAGCGCCAGCAGGGCAGGCAGCATCGCTCCTAGCCGGGCGGGTAGCGTCGCGCCTCCGGCTAGCGAAGCTGTCTCCAGAGCCGGTTCCGTCGCACCATCTATGTCTGGTGCTGCTACTGCTGCTGCGCCACCTGTTAACAACAGGAAGAGAAAGGAGAGAGAGGTCAGCGTTGCTGTCTCCATCAAGGAGGAGGACGAGGGCGAGGATGTGGATGTGGAAATGGGCGGTACCGAAGTCGGTGATGATGATGATGGTGATCGGGAATCGACGCCAAAACCGACTGCAACAGAAGCTCAGGAGCCGAGCACGGAACAGAGGAGGTTGTTGAGAGGTGTGTCGGTTAGGAGTAGGAGGAGGAGTTCGCAGAGTGTGGTGAGCGTGCAACAGCAGCAGCAACAACAAGAAGAGGAGCAGGAAGAGCAAGAGGAAGAAGAGAAACAACCACCGGCTGGGGGGAGAGGGAGTAGGAGGGCTAGTGCGATGAAGGCCAAGGCGCGGTTGAGTGCTGGACGGAGCAGTAGAGCGGGTACGGAGGATACTGTGGAGGAGATCCTGGATGATAGTGATGGAGATACGGTGATGGAGAGGACGAAGATTGAGGAGGAGGAGGAGGAAGAAGAAGAAGAGGAAAAGAAGAGCGAGGAGGAGGTGGAGGAGGGAGATGAAGAGGACGAGGAGGATGGTGAGGGAGGGGAAGAGGATGGGGAAGAAGAAGAGGAAGAGGATGGGGAGGACGGAGAGGACGAAGGGAAAGATGATGATGAGCTTGTTGATGAGTTGTTGTCGGACGATGATGACGACTCCGAATAGGGTTGCGTACGGGTTACACCGGAGATTCTGGATTGTTGAAGTACATATGAACTGACTTGACTGGGTTTGGATGGGACACTACGATATGGAGGCTCTGTGTTTTTGGCTTTGGTTTATGTCGTCTTTTGCTTGCCATCAAGGCTTGAGCTTCTTGAACTAGGACGTGTTGGCTTGATTTTTTGTTCATGGACAATGCACGATACCAATGAATTAAACGTCAAAAGGTTCTTCTTGTTTGCTTCCATACATTACATATCCATGATGTCGTCGAGTATCCATACATTCCCATTTTTACGATCGTGTCGAGTATCTGCTGACGAATCCCAAGATTTTATCTGCTCCTTCCTTCTAACTTCTACAAGTGTATCTAACTACAAGCAACTAGCACACCTGTTCATACATCACACACCACACCACACATCACCACACATCACACTTCATCTTACACCTCTCAAAACAGATAACACAACCCCATAACTCACAGCGACCCCAGCCAAAACAACAACCCACCCAGTCCAACATTCACCACCAAATGCTGACCCAAGCTCCAAGCCACGCAGTACAAGTACTTTGGCGAAAACACCGTCCAAACGAACAAGTGCGTCCTAAGAATCGTACAAGCCGCCATAACCGCCGCGACACTAAACGCCGTAAACAGCGTCATCACCGCCACATACGCCTTGAACAGACCGATTTGTCCCTGTCCCTCCTCTACCATCACCGCCTCCTCCGCCTCCCTCTTACCCTCCACCTTGTTCAACCTCTTCTGATTCTGATCTCCCCGCCAAATCTTCCCCAAAAGCACCACCGTCCCAAAAACCCACCATACCGGTCCCGCCCAATTACCCACGTATGTCAAGACCCCGACCAGGACAACGTTAAAGTCGGACACCCCGTTGTAGGCGTTGGATAGATCAACGGACGAAATCGCGTTGCTCCCGCCCATAGCAAAGAAGGAGGCATACTGCAGTAGGAGGGAGGAGATACACAGCTCGGAGGCCGACAGACTTTCAGTGTCGGCCTCGATCTCGTTGGATAAGAAACAGTAAAGCAAATTGAAGATGAGAAAAAGCGGGATGTTGGTCGTCCGGCTTTGTGTGAGGGCGAGGATGGTGTAGAGGTTTTGGAGGGTTGTGATCGCCTCTGCCCTTCTTTCCCCCTTCTTCAGCGTTCGCTTACGGCCCCCCATCTCCCAAAGTACAAACCCCATCCCTGCCACCGCCGCCAGTCCCAACCCCACAAACACCGCGCGAGCACGGGCGATCAAGCTCGCGCCCCTCGTAAAATCAAGCAGACTACTTTTGACAAACCCTACCACCAACTCGGGCGCGTCCTCCAGGGTAAAAGCCGCCTTGAAAGTGAACGCTGCCAGAACCAGCCCCGTCATGGCCGGGTAGTTGATGGGCACCGGGATGCGGCCGTGGAAGGAGTAGACTAGTTGGCGGTGGGTCCAGACGTAGGTGAGGCCGACGAGCAACCACAAGAAGTGGGGGTGGGGTTCGAGAAAGAGTTTGACGATGTCGGGGGTGCCGGCGAACTTTTGGCCGGTTTGGTTCCAGGAGCGGAGGAGGCGGAGGGAGAGGAGGATGGGGGTGGTGGTGAGGAGGAGGTGGGTGGGGAAGGTGGTTGTTGGGCTGGAGATTTGTTAGTTGTCTGGGGGGGTGAAAGGAAAGAGGGGGGGGGAGGGAAATAAGAGGTGACGTACCGCTTGAAACCGCGGAGGGTGAGGTAGCCGAACCAAGTGCTCGTTGCTAGATACCAGAAGTGATGCTCTTCTTCGACGTAGCTGCTGGCGAACATCATGATGCTGTAGGCTATGGAGATGACCAGTAAAGTGATGAGGGAACTGGTTGGGAAGACGGTTCTGGTTGCGGCACCTAGGGCGAAAATCACGGCGAGGAGGGCGGTGACTTGGCCGAGGATGAGCCGGGACATGTCGTAGTTGCTTGCCATCCCGCTCATGAGCTCTTGAGCCTTACGAAGCCACTGAAAGACGGTTAGCTGGATCGGGGTGGAAAAGTCTGTTAATGCTTACCATAGTGACAGGCAGTGCCCACTGGGGGTCCATGTCATCGCCAACTCTCGCAGACATGAGGATGTTTGAGGGACCTTGCCATTCACATGCGAGTTCTTCATAGTCGGATGAGGGGCTAGCACAGGATGATACGGGTAAAGCAGAATCGAAGGTCTTGGTACCCGAAGCAGCCGAGATGACGGTTTGAATTTGGCGAGCGTTTTGATGCAACAAATAGGCCTGATTGGTTTCTGTAGTCATGTTAGAAAAAGGAATGACTAGAAAGTCTCATGGCTTCACAACTTACTCTTCGGCCAGATGGACAAGAATTCGGGGATCAGAGCACCCAGATTATTCTTCGGAATAGGGAATCCTAGGAGAGCAGCCAAAGTAGGCGCCAGATCAGACTGTTCAACGGTCGAGTAAAATTGGAAGTCCGAGACATCTAGTAACGGAGCGTCTTGGCTTTTCTGAAGACCTTTGAGCTTGGGAGAGATAAAAAGAAGAGCCGGTGATGTCTCGCCAGGTGAGGATGCACCGTGATTGCCGGCGTCGTTCATCCCATGATCTCCACAGACAACAAAGAGTGTTGACTTGAGGTGATCTTGGGTTTCTATGGCCTTGTATATCTGGCTAACGATACCATCCATCTCCCGCTGCTTCGGGACCATATGAGGGCTATGTGGCAAGTTAGTAATGTGCGTAATGAGAAGTGAAAGGTGAATTTACCTTCTCGGCCCTCCCTTATGTCCAATGTGGTCAAGTCCGAGATAGTGAAGAACCATAGTATTCCAGTCGTAATTTTGGAGCTCTCCAGCAATATTTCGAGTGACATTATGATCAACCTCGGTGAAGTCCTACTCACGTTAGCACAATGCAGACGCCTGCCTTACAACCTTGGATACTTACCGAGACAAAGAAGCTCGTGGTGCCATCAGCACGATCAAATGTACCCGGAAAGAGCTTCAACCATGTATCATCCCCGTACATTACAAGCTTCCCGGTGCCCTTTGCCTTCATCTGAGCCAGCCAGGTGTCTTGCGACGCGAGGCTTGAGGACTCGTCGCCTTCGTCAAGGTTGAGAACGACATCGAGGAAAGATGGCACAGAGCCTGTAGTGATGGCTTTCAGTCTAGGCATGGTGACTGTGGGAGACGTGGCATGAGCCGTGAAGGGAATTGCAGCACCATCGCGAATCAAGCTATGTGAGATGTCAACATTCCAGGTCTACTTAAGCCGAGGAAGTGCGCAGCATGTGGAAGAGCTTACGATTGAGTGAACTTGAAGCCACTGTTGGTAGTATATACAAAATCACTACATATAAACGCCGGATTAACATGGCTACTTGATGATGGGCGGTATTGGCGATAGTGACATGTTTTTACCTTCGCAGTGCGTCGACGACCATGAAGACCAGCTTGTCAAACGGAGCTTCCGGAGGCTCACCATAGTCATCCAATGGCTCATACTCAGCCAGACCCGGTAGAAGGGGCTTATATGGGAAGAAGCCAGTTGCGAATATGACAAGGGCGACTGGGATCAGCAAATTGGCTGCTATGAGAAGCAGCGTGGAGCTCAAGCTCCCATTGCGCCGGGAACTCATCTCGACTCGCCAATTTCTAGGTGCGTGCCTGATCGGAGGGGAATGTGATGTTTGTCAGTAAAAACTATAAGTTGCACTCGTGGGCCATGTCTATGTTGCGAACGAAAAAAAAAACCTGGAAAGTTGGGAAATGTGTTCAAAATAGATTATTTGTTGATGTTGTGAGGTACAGGTGAGGTAGTTAAGGTAACAGTGGAAGAAAGGGGCCAGTGAGGTTCAGCCCAGTTGGCTTCCACCTAAAGTTCCTTCCCATTTCAGGTTCCCCAGGCCTTTCGCAGGATTGGCAATGGACCCACTTGGAGACAGCGTTAACGCAGTGAGACTGTGAGACCCCCCTAGAACAGCATGCTAGCCCAGAAAAAAAATCCATTAAAATCAAGAGACCCAAATGCGCCAAGTGTAGATAATCCCATCCCACCAGTCCGTTTGCTACTTTTCCATCCCATATGACTGAAGTTCTTGCTTTTCTGCAACGGCGTCGGCGTCAGCAACACGGAAGATTGACAACTCCATCAATCCCGTCTTTGCAAAGGACCAGTGAAGCCCAAGACAGACCAGAAAAACGAGGCCTGCCACCAAAAGGTCGTCATCCGCATCGTCTCCTTCCATCCCAGCCCTAAATGCCCGGCGCTGCCTTGTCGTCGTGATAATGGGCAACCACTAGACATGTCTGGAGCATGAGAGAGTTGTTGTAGTCGTCCTTTGGTGGTACGGCCGCTCCATAGCCATAGGCCACACCGGTAATACTTTTGGTCGTCTGTCGAAACTCAGCTGCTCAACTTGAAGCCGCTTGTCGCTCATTTCCTCTTCTTGCTGAACTTCTCGCCATACTTGGGGAAGACGATCTTGGACTTCTTGACCCGCCTCTTCTTCTCAATCTTCTTGCTGCCAACCTTGACGGGCTTGGCGGAATCAACCTCCATAGCAGCTGTGACTTGGTCAGCACATGGCCCTCGATTGCATCTTAGTTTTCCAGCTACACTTACAGTCATCCTTGGTGGCCTCCTTGACCTCATCCTCGTTCACGGTCTCCATCTCAACCTCCTTGATGGGCTTGGGCTGAGCAGCAAGCTCGAGGAGCTTGGCAGAGATTCTCTCCAAACGAGCGGCCTCAACAGGTCCAAAGACATTCTTCTTGAGTTTCTGGTTGTTGTTCTTGATGACGGACGCTCTCTTGCTCTTGGCCATTTTTGCGGTTTCAAAAGGGTTGTGTGGTTTTGAGTTGTTGAAAATGAAGTGGATGGATGAGAGTTGATATTCACAACAGGTTTGGCTATGCGGTACGGAAGGAGTGAAGGTAACAAAAGATATCGATAAGATGTCGTTGTTGCGGAGTTGAAAAATTCCACTGGATCAGTGCAGGCGACCTGAG